>SKCR01019338.1:0-64282 GCA_019454045.1 Zanthoxylum bungeanum | reverse complement strand
GTATGTGATCGGTATGCCAATTTCAGAGACTTGTTCGGTATGTCAAATTCAGTAACCATAGTAATCTTGAAATCACTCATTATTTCGATCATAACTTACTCTAGAAAATTTCAAATCAAGTTTCATAAAATTCTACATAAACTAGACACATAAAGCTATCATATGTAAAAAAAAATATAAACCTAAAAACCCTTAAGATGAATTTTATAATTTTTTTTCTAAAATGACAGATCTGCACAAGCATTCTTTCATAAACGTGGCTCTAATATAAGATCTAACACTTATCTATCTAGCAGTATATCATTTGAAATTTAATTCATTCATTTGATAATCTTTCTAATCTATTTTCAGATGTACTTGATGCATTAAAATTCATTTTGGTGCAAATAGTGTGCAAATGATTTCTAAAGCAGTTTAAGCCAGTTTAAATGCAAGTGATGCAAAATGTATGATTTTTAAGAGCTTTAAAATATTTTAATAAACTAACTTACAATCAGTTTTAGCTTTTAACCATCATCTTTGATTTTTATCTTATTTGGCTCTTGCTTTGGTTTTTTTAATCTTCTTTTTGGCTCTTTATCATCTTTGATCTCTTGATCATATTCTAGTTCATTTTGACTCTTCATCAATATTTTGGTTCCATCATCATCTTTTTGATTTTTTGGCCTCATCGAACATGATTCACTGATATTTAGATATTTTGACACCATCGAAACCAAATCGCTAACCAAAATCTTCATGTTTTTGAGTTTTTTTTATCTATAAGCATTTATGCTTCATTGGCATTGATCATCAAAATCCTAATATCAACATAAACTCTTGATGTCAAGTTGTCAACACCTGTGATTGCCAAGCATTACTCGACTACATGTCATGTAGACATGTACAGTGAGCTTTCATAAAAATGCCAACACTATTAGTAGAATGGAATCGTGAAAAACCAAGCCAAAAGCAGTTGCTTTTAGGCAATTGTTTCTGTACGTAAAAGCTTTAGTGTAAGAGAAGCGATTGCATACACATTAATAATTTAAGTGTTACTTCAGAAATGACTCTCATAATTTTATTTGGACCCCATTCTATAATTTCTTGCCGCAAATCGATTTTATTACCCTCTAATCTCGAATAACAATAGCAATAGTAAACAGAAAATGGCATCCAGTATTTTTATTAAGTTTGGCTTCTCTTGGCTAATATGTATCATAAAATCACATCATTTAAGTTTCTATATCATCATATGATCAGTCACGATCACAAGTCAGAATTGGTTAAATAGTGTAATAATCCAACAAATATCCAGCTTCCATCATGCATCCAACAGAAACAACAAAGAACCAATCGATGGGTTGATTTGTGGCTTTGGTTGTCATTCATGATAGTCAACAAATATGAGCAAATGGTGCCACCAAATCAGGCAGTGATTAAGGTGTACAGTAACCAAACTTTGAACTATAAATTCATAGCATTTCAGTGAACGAAATCATCCCAGAGAGTAGATAACAGAGAGAGAAAGAGAGGTTTTTTGTAAGTTTTTTTTTTGTAAACTTTGTGTACTATATTCTTATATAGTAATAGAACGAATTCGGTTTTTCCTCAAATACTCTCTAAAGTGATCGGTGAATCACAATAAGTGGTATCATGAACTTCGATTATGCTTTGGGATCGTAAAACCGAATAACAGAGCTTCCATTTAGAAAATTAGTTCCGACGAAAGTTGTCAAAATCCAATTTGAGGGTACCACCAGCTAGTTCACGTCGAGACGAGCTGGGTGGTATTTTTCGGCGACTGAACCGACGTCCAGCGAAGCCGCATGCGCCAACGTGTCACGCCCACTCTCAGACGCGCTAGACGAAGGTTTAAGAGAATTACGTGGCTGCCACATCATCGCCACATCAGTCCCAGTCAGCGCACAGCTAGCAGACACGTCATCCGTCACGTCAGCAACCACGTGTCTACCACATCAGCATATCCGGTCCCACCATTGCCACATCATCTGCCACACCATTCGCCATATCAGCATTGCCACATCAACAGCCTGAAAAATTTCATTTAGCCCCCTGAAATTTTGAAATTTATAGTTTTGCCTCAGAACTTTTAGGAATTTACAAATCAGCCCATGTGTCGGATTTAGACCAATGAAGTGTCTATTCCACCATTTTTGACCGTTTCAGATGCAACAATGACCTCAAATTTGTGAAATTCAGCCCTGATTTTAACCTATTTTCATTTTAAACTTAAAAACTTAAAATGGAAATAGAAGATTCATCTTCTAGTGCAATGATTAATTGGCTGCAACTAATTACTCCCTTTGGAGACCTTGGATGATAGATTTTTTTGCATTGCAAAGATCTTGAAGGGAGTAAAACCAAAGTCTGTTAATGAGTATGACTGGAATAAACTCAACAACAGAACTTTGGGTCAGATTAGGTAGTGGATCGGTTACAGTGTCTTCCACCACGTAGCACAGGACAATGATGCTTATGAAATGTGGAGGAAGCTGGAAGACATGTTCCAGGCCAAAACATCTCGGAATAAGGCCTTAATCATGAGGCATTTGGTGAATCTGAAGCTGCGGAGTGGAACTTCCATTGTAGAACACTTCCAAAGCCTGGTGAACCAGTTGTCTGTAGTAGACATGCAACTATCAGACGAATTTCAAGCCCTCTTGCTACTCAGTTCCCTTCCTGATGGTTGGGAGACTCTGGTGGTTACTCTCAGCAACTCAGCTCTGTGAGGCAAACTTACCATGCCTATGGTAAAAGATGCTCGGTCAAATGAAGAAGCCAGAAGAAAAGACGTGGGCTCAGATCAAACAGAAGCCCCTGTCTCGAGCAACGAGGAAGACAACATGAGAAAATCAAGGTGGGAGAAGATGCAAAAGCAAAAGCAGAGGCAAATCCAAGGATAGGAAAATGACATACAAGTGATTCCAATGTGGCATCGAATGCCACTTGAAGAAAAATTATCAGAAACTGCAACGGGAGTAGGGACAAGGCAATAACCAGCCGAAGAAGAATGATGCGCAGACACTAATAGTTACCACAGTAGATGTAGTTATATGCTCCAGCCAGAAAGAAGCATGCATTCACACCACAACTCAGGATGTCGAGTGGGTGATAGATACCGCAGCATCCTATCACGTCAGTCATCACATGGATTTCTTCACAACATACAAAGCGGGGAGACTTTGGAGCAGTGAAGATGAGGAATACCAGTTCTTCTCAGATAGTAGGGATTGGTGAAATACAGTTGCGGACAAATGCAGGGTATACAATAACCCTGAAGGAGGTCGAACATGTTCCAGAACTTCGGTTCAACTTACTCTCGGGGGTAGCCCTTGACAAACATGATTATGCTAGCCACTTCAGCAATGGCACTTGGAGGATGATAAAAGGTGACATGGTCATCGCCCGATGACACATCTGTGGAACCTTATACAAGACTCATGTGAAGATTTGTGTAGAAAGCCTCAATATAGATAAACCGGAGGCTTCTCAGAATATGTGGCACCAGATACTCGGCCACGTGAGTGAAATGAGGTTGTCTACCTTGATAAAAAAGAATCTAATCTCTGTCTCTAAAAATACTACTCTGGATCATTGCAACCATTGTCTATTCGGTAAGCAACACATAGTCTCTTTTAATTTCTCTTCTACAAAGAAATCAGAGTTACTCAGTCTGGTGTACTCTTATGTATATGGTCCATTTGAGGTAAATTCACTAGGTTGTAATAAGTATTTTCTGACTTTCATTGACGATGCTTCTCGGAAAGTATGGGTATATTTTCTAAAATCAAAGTATCAGGTCCTGGACTATTTCAAACTGTTTCATGCCATGGTCGAGCGTGAAATAGGGAAGAAACTGAAGTTCCATCGCACAGACAATGGAGGCGAATACACTTCCAAGGAGTTCGATGCCTACTGCGGAAGCCACGATATTCGACACGGGAGGACTGTTCCACGCACCCTACAACATAATGGTGTCGCTGAAAGGATGAACTGCACCATTATGGAGAAAGTCAGAAGCATGATCAGCACTGCTAAAGTCATTATGGGGAGAAGCTGTTTGTGTCGCATGCTACCTGATCAACATATCACCATCTGTACCGTTGAACTTCGAGATTCTGGAGAAAGTGTGGTCTGGTAAGAATCCATCATATTCTCACCTTAGAATATTCGGATGTTTAGCATTTGCACATGTATCCAAGGAGTTCAGGCATAAGCTCGATGTAAGGATTACTTCATGCATCTTTATAGGCTATGATGACGAGGAATTTGGATACAGGCTATGGGACCCAAAGGAAAGGAAGGTCATCAGAAGTAGAGATGTAGTGTTTCTCGAAGACCAGACAATATAAGACATTGAAAAGCCCAAGATGTCTTCTAAATCCAGTGACAACAAAGCTGATGCAAATCCAGACACCACCTCAGCACCAACACCAGTGGCCACATATGATGATGGGGTACAAGACATACTAGAAGCATAACTAGAGGAGGAATGAAGTGTTGAGCAGGGGGAGCTGCAGTCTGCTCCATCAGAGGCTTCAGGATCATCTACAAATCCGGATGACAACAGACAGCCAGAACCTCCAGTACGAAGATCTGAGAGAGACCGGATTCCATCAGCAAGATACTTAGGATCAGAATACATTCTGCTTACTGATGAGGGGGAGCCATAAACCTTCAACGAAGCTGTATATCATAAAGACAAAGACAAATGGCTGCACGCAATGCAGGATAAAATGAAATCTCTGCAGAAAAATAACACTTATGAGATAGTCAAGCTCCCACATGGAATAAAGACACTGAATAACAAATGGGTATTCAAGCTCAAGAAAGATGGCAGCGGAAAAGTGATGAAACACAAAGCTCGGCTAGTGGTCAAAGGATTCCTACAGAAAAGGGGAATTGACTTTGATGAGATATTTTCACCAGTGGTAAAAATGGCTTCAATCCGAGTTATCTTGGGATTGGTAGCCAGATTGAATTTGGAGCTTGAACAGATGGATATCAAAACAGCATTTCTTCATGGTGATCTGAATGAAGAAATATACATGGAGCAGCTAGAAGGATTCAAGATTTCAGGAAAAGAAAACCTTGTTTGCAAGCTGAAAGCTTGTACGGGCTCAAGCAAGCACCGAGGCAGTGGTACAATAAGTTCGACTCATTCATGGTGGGTCATGGTTACAAAATAATTGCAGCAAATCAGTGTGTATACATTCAAAGGTTTCCAGATAGAAATTTCGTTGCTCGTCAACTGTATGTAGATGACATGTTGATTGTTGGATAAAAGCAGCGAAGATCAGCCAGCTGAAGAAAGAACTCTCCAAGTCTTTCGACATGAAGACTTAGACCAGCTCAACAGATTTTGGGAATGGAAATTATTCGTGATAGACAGAATAAGAATTTATGGCTGTCACAGAAGAGGTATATTGAACGGATAATCAGAAGGTTCGATATACAGAAAGCCAAACCAGTCAGCGTTCCGCTTGCGCACCATTTCAAACTGAGGCAAGAGTTCGTTTCTCTCATCCAAGAAAGAGATAGAGGAGATGTCATCAATACCATATTCTTCAGCTGTTGGAAGTCTGATGTATGCAATGGTATGTATCAGGCCAGATATTGCACATGCAGTGGGTGTAGTGATCATTTTTCTCTCTAACCCTGGAAAGCAACACTGAGAGGCAGTCAAATGGATTCTCAGGTATCTCAATGATACATCGAAGTTTCGTCTGTGTTACAGGGGAGCTGATCTGATCTTGGAAGGCTATACAGATTCAGATATGGCAGGAGATCTTAATGGTAGGAAATCTACATCAGGATTCATCTACACTTTTGTAGGGGGAGCTGTGTCATGGCAGTCAAGATTGCAGAGGTGTATTGCATTATCCACAACAGAAGCTGAGTACATCGCTATAGTTGAGGCAGAAAAAAAAAATGTTGTGGTTAAAGCGTTTTCTCCAAGAGTTAAGGATCAAGCAGACAAAATACAAGCTACATGATGAGAGTCAGGGAGCTATGGACTTGAGCAAAAACTCAATGTATCATTCTCAGACGAAACACATTGATATTCGCTATCACTGGATACGCGAGGTGGTGAATCAACAACTGCTGAAACTCGTGAAGACCCAAATATCCAGCTTCCATCATGCATCCAGCAGAAACAACAAAGAACCTTTCGGTGGTTTGATTTGTGACTTTGATTGTCATTCATGATAGTCAACAAATATGAGCAAATGGTGCCACCAAATCATGCAGTGATTAACCAAACTTTGTACTATAAATTCATAGCATTTCAATGAACGAAATCATCGCAGAGAGTAGATAACAGAGAGAGAAAGAGAGGTTTTTTGTAAGTTTCATTTGTAAACTTTGTGTACTCTATTCTTGTATAGTAATAGAACGAATTCGGTTTTTCCTCAAATGCTATCTAAAGTGATCGTTGAATCATAAGGTGATGATCCACTGCAATGTGAATTGTATAAATTATATATCATGTTCTATTCACGGAAGTCAAAATTAAAAAAGAAACTTTCCCGAAAAAATTATTTAACATTAGAAGAATCTCCTCAATTAATTCCAATGACCCACAAAGCAAAAAATAACCATTCTCCACAAAATGCAATTTTCTTCAATGATCAGGAGCTTTCAGATTTCTGGATAAACATCAATGGCGATGAATAAAATTTTAAAAAAATCGTAACAAGTTAAAGAAGAGATTAGTTAAAGAATAGGTCCCACGTCACATAGGCAAGCCTTTCAGTTGGGTTAAAGAAGAGATTAGTTAACGAAGATTGCACTTTCTTCTTGGGTTTTCGAAACTCACAATCTTGGTGCCTTGGAGGCACCAAGAGGTCCAAATCCAATCCAATTTTAAATAATCATATAATTTGAAACAACAATTATTAACTGGGAAGTGCGAGAAAGCACCAGAGTTTTTGATCCTGGAAACTAAGCCAGACAATCGATATGCTTGGAACTACAGAAATGGAGAACTGTAATTTCTAAGTTTTTGCATTGATCTTATTGAAGGGGAAGAAATTAAAAAAGAACTCTATTAACATTATTATTACAAAACAACCTGCTCTCAGGGAATCAAAACTTTAGCTAATAGCAATTATAAGGTTATCACAGATACTGCTCTTGATTACGAGGAAGAAGAAGAACCATCATTCCTTCCGCTTGAGCAGGAACTATACTTGTATCAATCTTCAATCAGACTTCATTACAAATAGTTCCAGCAGAACTCATGTCTATTCCATAAACCCACATTAAAACCCTTCACGTCTCACTGCTTTGCCTGCTCATAAATTTATCAAAACATTGTCAGCTACATTCAAACAATCGATCATAACAATAATTCAATATTTACAATAGTAGTTTCACTAGACAAGGCATGTTGCAAAGTAGGTTTGGATTTGTCAATATATTTTTATTTCAGAAGGCAAATCTTGAACCAAACATGGCATTCACAGGAAGGAACAAATGATCAAATTGGTATATTTTACTACTTGAGAGTTGTGAGTGACCTAAAGAAGATTGAAAGGTCGTTCTGGAGGAATTTTGTCTCCATACAAACAAGTGGGCATTTGGTCCCCAGGGAAAATCTCATCGACGATTCTGAATTTGTCATACTTGACTATAAATATGTGAGAATACCTGTGAATAGAGGAAGGTGCCGAGTATTGCGATGGCGGCTCCAAGGGCATTGATGGGTTGAACAGGCGTGTGGAAAATGATGATTGAGGAGACTATGACGGAGATTCGCTTCATTGTGTTGCCAATGCTGAATGTCAATGGAGAGATTTGATCGAGAGACATATATGAAACTTGATTGTACAAGTGATAGAAGATGCTCTGTGCCGCTACCCACCTGTGACAATCCATAGCCGCACAAATTTTTCTCAGAAAAACACCAGGAACTATTGTTTTAGTTACAGATTGGCAATTAAAACTTAAAACCATCTCACTGTATGGGTAATTCATTTATTCAAAACCAAAAAAAATAGGGAAGATAATAAGCTGCTTACGGGAAGACACAAGCAAACATTAAGTGCAAGAAAAGAAAGAGATCTTGCACTTTTGATCACAAGACAAAAAAGTTAAAGTGAAAATGGGGTGGTACTCATTTTGCAACCACGTGATGCAAATCAAACTGGAACTTTCTGATATAGAGCAAACAGGATGTATCTATTTTCTTCTAATCTTAAGATATCATATGCAATTTCCATCATAAAACAAAAATAATCAAATAAGACAACAATATACTTTGAGCTGAAAATCTAATGAATAAATGATGAGAAACAATTTAGCCCATATAAAGTTAAACCATTCAACATAAGCAATTTTAGTTAATGAATCAGGTAATTTTAGAGTAACAGCTTCAGAATGTCTGTCATCTGACGGAGATTGAAGTATCTATTATCGTGATCAATGACAAATAATTGACAATTGATAAGTAAAATACCCAGAAGAAAAATAAAAATTCGAGTAAAATACAAGGTCAAAAGTATTTACCACACGAAGTTAGGACCAATTTGAGCAAGAGCCTTTTGCCAGCCAGCAGCCCACATTTGAGGGCCCTCCACAGCAATTGCAAAAGGAGTGAGAATCAAAAGAGACATCATAGACAAACAGGCATAGTAGTTCATCCCACTAACAGACTTTCCCTTCATCCCTTTCTTTGAGAAAATGTTTCGAAACACAAATGCCAAATTCGATATCATAGCTCCCATAAATCCTGAAACACACAGTAACAAATTCAGCAATCAAATCCAGCAACTCACACTCACACTCACTTCTGAGATCAATACAACAAAACTTTTCAAAATATCCATCTCAAATTCAAAATTCAAAATTCAAAATTCAAAATTCAAAAAATAAAAATAATCAAAGATATTTCAACTAATATATAGAGCAATCTTGCTCACCTATCATGTTGAAATTGAGCTCCGTGACAGCAGCAAGTGCACAGCCTCCAATAATCGGCAGGAGTGTCATATAAACCGGCATTGGAAACGTCTCACCCAACAAGAACCTTGAAACCAATACACTGAAAGCGGGCTCGCCACTCTTGATGATGTGGGTGAATGAGACTGCAACTTTTGACATACTAACGGTTGCTGCTACATGCCCAATTGTATGTGCCACTGCAACCTGCACAACAAATTCACCAAGAATAAGTACCACAAATCTGAATTGCCACATCCCCTATGTTCTAGTTTTCAGAAATCAATATTAAAGCTACCAAAAACAAAAAACAAAAAACAAAAAACAAAACAAATTTAACTCACAGGGAACAAAGTCTTCCAGAACTCGAGATCGGTTTTTGGGGTATCAGCAATTCTGGTGGCCCAAGAAACCAACATCATGAGAGAGCCACAAGCCAGTGAAAGAGTAGAAGTAAGCCAGGGATAAGGAAAAGCATTCAACACTTTCTTGTTATAGATATTAAACACCACATTCAAAGCCCACCAAACGGCAAAATATATGCCAATTTTGAGCCGCTGGGCAGCCTCAAACCGAGCCTGCTCAGGAAGAACCTCAATTTTTATGTCCAGAGGACGTGACCTGTCAGCCTCATAGGCATTGCACTGTGTTCTAAGCTCTTTCTGGGATTCTTTTGGTGAAAATGAGAGACTTTGAGCTGAAGAAATATGAAGAGGCTTTTCTTTGTTATAAAAGAATGAATTTTGGATGATGGGTAGTGGATAGAATTTTGGCTTTGGCGTTAAAAACCTCTGCTTTGGCAAGAAATCAGCCGATGTTGAAAATGGGGTGTGCTTAACTGAAGAGATCATTCTGTTTTAGGGAGAAGTTTGTATTTGGAGAGGAGAGAAATTGTGTACGTGTGTTGTGGTGCTGCTGCAAGTTCAGAAATGGGAAGAATTTATAGGGGAGATGAAGTGAGGTACGAGTTAGCTGTGACTTTGGGGTTTTGAACTTTTGATAGAATTAGAATGCAAGATGTTTAAGTATAATCTAAAAATGCAATTTGTGAAAATTAAAATGCTATGCCATTGTTTATTATTAGAAAAATATAACATATAAATACTTTTAAAATAATAATAATAATAATAATTCTATGTTAAATACTCTCTTTTTTCTGTGTAGTTGTTTTATTTATTTTTTATTTTTTATTTTTTGAATCGTAGACAATTCAAATTTCAACCATTTTAATTTTGAAGCATTCAACAAAATTTTTACGAAATTCAATTACATTTTTAAAAGGGTCTCAAATATTCCTGGCCGTTTTAATTTGAAAGTTGAAAAATCTTACATTATTTGGCAACTCAACTTGATACTTGTCCTTGAGAGAGATTTTTTCTCCTTCCCAGAAACCCCCAAAACAAAAACACCAAAATAAACTCATATTTTCTCTTTCTCTCTTTGTATTTTTTATTTTTCCATATACCAACAATTATTTCGTCCTATGGCATGCCCTGATAATTAATTCTAAAAATATTTATATTCATTACCGACCAAGATTTATTGATTATAACAGCACCAAGTGTGACACAAATTTTTTTTTTTTAAATAATCAAAAAAATTAGGCGAGACTTTTTTTATTTTATTTTTTATTTTGATATATTTTATTAAAAAACAGATGAATCCAATTTATTTATTTATTGATTATTTTACACAAGTATTTCAACAGTTTCACAGAATGCGTTCAGCTGCTGCAAATTCTGGGCCGCGAAATGCTTGCAGGTTGAAGTATTGGGGTTAATGCTTGATTGTTTTAAAGCTGAAAAAATGAGTGTGAAAGAGACAGACACCTGGATTTCATTGCGAGTCACGTTGCTACAAGTTGTTAAATTAAAACACTTGTCAATTTCGAATTATTGTACTACGCGTTTGATGTTGATTTGTTACAAATGTTTTCATTGCTTTTCATGCTGCTTTCTTATGAATTTTCTGACGGATGAGAAATTTCTATACATAAAATAACAACTCCAACTTTTCATTCACGGCTGCTGCTTATTTACTCTCTCTTCATTCACGAATATTCGCATGGATAATGAGATGTGAACTTACAGGATGATAATTAAAATTAATTATAAAGTATTAGTATTTTATATTGAAATTATTTTTTAACAATAGAATAATAATATTTTGTGATTAATTTTAGACCATTATATCACCTTTTAATACACTGTTTGCGCTGTAAATTTCACAAATAATAGAATAAGAATGAAAAATAAGGATATTCGAAGAAAGTGTTATATTATAACTTGATTATCAAAAGATTGATCATTTGATCTCATAAATCTCTCATTATTTATCATACTCCATTATAAGAAAAATAAAACTAACAGCGGTTGCATTTCATTCATGTTTCTCATTAGTTTTGTTAACTCCCTAAAATCTTGGAACTGTCATATTTTAGGCAGTTATCGAGCTTAACGGAACGAAAAGTAATTAATAGGTCGTCTGATTCCTTATTTTGGAGATTCACGTCATCATGGAACTGATATTTCGGGCATATTCCTTCTGTGATTTATGTTTTTCTTTGTTTGAGTTTGTCCAGATATGGACTTTTGATTGGTGAGCCCTTAATTCAGACTCTGATGGAGGTCCTGACTTTAGACTATGGTGACGGGTCTTATTATCAAATTCTGATGGCATGCTTATTGTCAGACTCTGGAGATTGGTTTTGATAGGAGATATTGGAACCCTATTCGTCTAGTCACATGTTATTTCACCACATACTTGATTTTCCCCAAACATACACATATCATTATTATAATCGCATATATTCGTAGAGTCTATCTTTAACTTTCATAATCTTATCCTCTAGTAACATATTGCATACATAAAAATAAATAGTTAGGATTAAATTTATATGCCTTTTAGATTTGGAATCTTCACATTATTTCTCACATTGTTATCTAGTAACATGTAATATATAATTCGATTTTAATCATTTATATATATATATTTTTTTTTGGTATGACAACGAGAGCCAATAAGGAAAATATGAGAAGATTATTGTCTTATTAGATGATAGTATTAGAAGGAACAATCAAAGTAACTGTAATAACTCATATTTCTTTTTTTTCCCCTTACAAAAATATTATGATAACAAACCATTTGTATTTTTCTTCTTAACCTCCAACATAATCACACTCATTTCACCTAATATGTCTACTTATTATCAAAACCTCCCACCCCACCAATAACTCTACTAACCACCACCATTTCTATCAATGCAATACTTAAGCATTTGTCTAGTTTTGTTAAAATCCAAAGATGAGAGAGTGAGGTTTCCTTGAGCAAATTTCCAGAGAGCATTTGAGAGCAATTATGGGGAATTTAGAGAAAGAAATAGAGAGCATTTGAGGGAGAAATTCTAGAGAAAGAAAGTCACTCCAAAGAGAGAAAACACCTCGTTCGTCATCGTTAGATCTCTATTTCCGGTGAGTGACCACATTTAAAGAAACCCATCAACGAGGCGAATCCAACGGCACTGGACCGCACTGAGATATTGCTGGACGAGCCCACACGGGTCACCTTACTACCATCGCCACGCGCCTCCGTGCGTGTACGACACCTCTCGTTTCAAATTCTTCCCCTCGTCAAGATACACAAGTTGGACACTTCATTTACCCAAATCGGACCTTCAGTTGTTGAGATACGAGCCAAAAATGATAGTTATCGTTGTTTAATCGATAGTAGGTAATCACCGTGGTTCAACCCTCACCACCACCATCACTGAGATCCTTGAGACGTTCACTGACTAGCGGTTCCTTTGTTGTGAGATTTTGAGGTCGTTGGAGCTTGATACGTGATGATTACCATTTTGGGGTGTAAATGTAAGAATTTGAAAGTTTTGGACTTATTTGTATATTTACATGATTAAGAGGGTAAATACGTAAATTCTATTTTCCATGGGTTAATAAGTAATATTTGAGAGTTTATAACTATATAGACATAGTAGGAAAGTTTTGGGGCTAAAATGGAAATTTAAAAAGTTTAAGGATAAAATCATAATTTTACAAAAGTTTAGGGACCTGATCGTAATTTTATATTTTCCATATTCTTAGCGAGGATATAGACATATTAAGGACTTTTACGGGATTGAGGTAAGTACAATGAGATTGATGGATTGAATATGAGATGTGTTTGTATTGGATGATGTGTGTTGTTATGTTATAATGCAGAGTTTTGTATAATAGTGGTCAGAGATGAGATGAGATAAGATGGGATTATATGAAATGAGATGGGATAAGATGAGATGAGGTAAGATGTGATGTGATGAGTGAGCTCATAAGAGTTTATGCATTGTCATGCATAATAAGTGGTGGATTGTGTTTAGTTCCCACTTATAGATGAGCTGAATGATATGGTGGGAAACCTTGAGAGTTGTGTGGAACATCCCATTGATTTCAATACATCATTATACCAAACCCAGATTAACAATCATGTTTGATGGATGTTTGTATTGTTGTGAGAATGGTTGCTTGAGTGATATTAAAGTATATGTTATTTTCTCTCTCTCTCACACACACACACACACACACACACATATATATATATAAATATATAGACACACACACACACTTATATATATCTCTATTTTGTTGGTGAGGTCATGTTGAGAGTATGAGTGTTTTACTTATTGAGCTCTTGAAGCTCACTCCCATTTTTCCAAAACATCACATGTAGTTCACCAGCACAACAGTAGCAGTATCAAGATTTGATCCACGTGCCACAGTCGCTTTTCAGGTTGGTCCAGACATTCAAGACATTATTTCATATTTTTAAGACTTGTGCTGTAAACTATAATATTGAAGAGATATTCAGAGATTTGCTAAATTTGTAATTTAAGATGTATTATTTGTATATATTTATTTGATTTGTATGACATATAGAATGCTCGAACTAAACAAGTCTATGAATCCCTTTCTAGGGTTGGGACTGATGGAGTTAGTGCTTGAAGTGTCAATTCGAATTGTACATTTTATTATTTATTAATAAAATAACTACATTTTTCATTTCATACTTTATAATGGTATTGTCATTACGCGTATTAAATTGATGTATAGTTATGCTAAAAATGACATCGACCTTAGAATAGTTTTGACATTAGGTGTAAACTATTCTTAAAGTAAATATCCACAGCAGTTGGTTTTGGAATATGGTTGAATTCTTATAACCTATAATACTAACACATATCGTATATTGGAATTGGAGTTCCAATGGTTTAACCCGATGTACCATGAGTTTTGGAAACTCATATAGACATATTTGTTAAAGCGAATACTGAATGACTCATAGGTGATTCCTAATAATTGGAAGTACACACTACCGTCAATAGGAATATTCTCGAGTCGAGTATCATATGTAATCCTTTGCCAATATGATATCATTGATTTTTTGTGAGATCCTCCACACTTTAATGTCATGTGTGTCAGAAAACTTTCATGGTCTGGCCTCTAGATGTTCGTTAGGTGTGGACCGATGCACTCAATAATCAAGTGTGAAGCAATATAGGATCCATCATCCCATATATGTACCATAATGAGTTTAGGTATCCATGTGAGTAAATTCATGATTCTTAAAGACTTTGGCCAAAGCCGATCACCTAGGGTAGATCGCATCAGTTGTAAATAATCGTGCACATGTCGACATGAGATGTGCGCCATGGAAACTTGACTGTGTATTCTATGTTTCCTAAGCACAACTCGAATAGCATACGACGAAGGGATTGTTAAACATATGTAATGACCTCGACTTGCATAGTTCATAAAGATCGTTCGTGTTCTTCACGAATTCGGAGGTAGCTGAATTGGATACATATTAGCTAGGCTTATATGACGAACGTGTCTAAACTTATAGAATCCCAATATGAAGTGTACTCGTTGAGAACTTGGGTAGCCGATTAATTTTGATAAAAACTAATATTCGATATTATAATTATCAAATAAGATAATCAATTATTATTGGATAACATTGATTATTTACTTTGACCTAATTGGATTAAGTCAATAATTACACAATGGCTTAATTGTAAAATCATAACTATCTTTACCATTTGAGGATATTATGATAATTGTAAGTATTTAATAATAGGTGGTTTTGGTTTGATTTAATTGTATTAAATCAAGATGACAAACATTTAACTAATCCATTTCCTAATATTTGGCTTGATTTAATTGGATTAAATTAAAGTGGGAGACAATGGAGATTAGTCACACATAATTATACATATTTGGACAAATTAGATTAAACCCATTTAAAAATTGATTATAAATTTTATTAAATAAAAATTGCCTAAGTTTTGCTATAAATAGCCAGCTTTAGGAAGGTTTTAATTAAAAGTACAAATATAAATACAGTCAAATTTTTAGAGAAATTAGCCTAAGTTAGAAAAGTGTTTAGATAAGCTTGTGAGGTCTCTAAAACATTTCAATTAGGAGAAATCAAGATTAGATCTTGAAGTGAAGCTTGCTAGCATTAGAAATCAAGGTTGGATCTTGAAGTTAAGCTTACACACCTTGGACGTTCTCTGACGATTTCAACAAAGGAGAAGTATATTGGATCTTGCATCAAGCTTACTAGGTAATGTTTGATCTTCTCCTAAGCTATGTTTATTTGTGCATTAGATGCATGATCACATAGCTTAATGTTGAAATAAGGCTAATCAATTGTGTTAGGATACTTTAGAAGTATAAACACAACACGCTTATGTATTAGGTCAAAGATGTTCATGTTGGACATGAAAAATTAATAAGAGTTTGGAACTCTATATTAAAGCTTAGAGCTATATTTACCATTCTAGAATCACTTGACCACATTTGCGTGACCTACAACTGTTCACGAGACATTTCTTATTATGATTCTAATTTGGTTTGTGTATTGAATTCAAAATTTACACAAGTGCGTATTTAGAATAAATTTATATTTTTGTAAAAATATTTGATATTTTGAACAACTTGATTTTTATTCTATAACATGTGTTAATGTCGGTTTTGAAATTAAAAATTAATTTTGGGTGTCTTTGAAGTGTTTAGTGAGAACCGGAAATGATTAGGGTAAAAAAACCTAATTGCTTCAGCTCACTAGGAAGTGAGCTGAAGCTTTGAAAGAAATGAATTAAAAAAAAAAGTTGTCTGACGCTACAGTGCGTTGTTTTCGCTCGTTCTGAAGCTTTCGGACTCCGATTTAGTCCTGGTTTTTTCCTATACACTTATAATGCAATATAGTATTTCATTAAATAATTTAAAATTACACTCATACTTGATATCAATGTGTTAGACCCATTTTCGCTGCGCGGGGCACCGATCCAACTCTATGGGTTCCACAACTGCCCCAACAGAACCCGCTCTAGGGAGGGGGTCGTGATAGTAATATAATTCATTCTTTATATATAAGTCTAATGTAGCGTTTGATAGAGAATTTTGTGAGTTTATAAGCTAGTTTATACTTTCACTGTAATACTTATATGCTAGTTTATACTTTCACGGTAATACTTATAAGCTAAATTATATTTTCACTGTAATACTTATAAGATAACCTATACTCTTAATTCATATTTGGTATCGAACAGTGCTTAAAATTTTCAGATTTGCCTTCAAATTTAAAAGGGTTGTCGGTTTCGACTTTGTGAGCTTTGTTGTAGGGTATGGTAGGGGTGGGCGCGGTTTAGATTGGTTCGGTTTTTGCTAAAAACCGAACTAAACCATATTTTACGGTTCAGATTTTGTACCTCTCAAACCAAACCATTAAATAACGGTTTGGTTCGCATTGAAAATTTTTTAAACCAGCGATTTACGGATTGGTTCGGCTTGATTTACGGATTATTATATTTAAACAAATTTTTATCCACTTAAGTGGGAAAAAAACTAGTCTATTCAACAAATAGTATGGAGTGCTAGGGTAGTTGTGACTCCAGGGAACACATGCACTCCATTAAGGATTGAAAAATGAGGCACAATTAATTCATGTATTTTTTAAAAATTACCTTGAATAATGATGATATCATCATTCTAATTAAAAGACAAATCCAACATCTTATTTTCAAGAATAATGATGCTACCATAAAACAAAAAATTGAAAAATAAAAGTATTAACAAAAAATTTAAGAATAAAAGTAAACATATTAATAAAAAAAATATACAATAAAATTAAAAGAAAAATACATTTTTTTATAAAAATATATAATTTTTTTAATTATAACGGTTCGGTTCGGTTTAACAGGTTCGGTTCGGATTAGCTTCTGAACCGAACCGTAAACTGTTTGGGGTGGGCCAATCCAAATCGCAAACCGTACCGTTAGAAAAAAAAACCGTAAATTCGATTCGGCTTGTGGTTTAGTTCGGTTCTGTCGGTTTTTTTGCCCACCAATAAGATATGGTGGTATGAGAGGTAAGTTTGATTTGGACCTTTGAGTTGAACAAGAACCGTTCGTTTATGTCAGGTGGGACGTATGGACAAAATGGTAACGTTAGGGGCACGTGGCTATCACGTGGAAGGAGTGTTTTGTCTTTTTGTTGGATCTCCGATTTACATTTTGTTACATGAAACATCCATTGAATCAAAGCTCAAGTCATCTATCCCACTCGCAAGAGCCCCCCTCATGCATACAAAAACATGATCAAGAAACATGACATTTATTGTCCAGCACATTTAAACCTCTTGATAAATGATCACTATTTAAATCTAAATTTTTTACTTGAAAATAAATAAGGAATGGTTGGCATAAACATTATTCAATTAATGTATTGAGCTCCAACGTAGCATGATTGATCACTTGAAAGTTGAAACTACTACGCCTTGTGGAAGCTTACTCATCAATTCAAAAAACATGCATAGCCTACATTGAGCTCTACTAAATTGACCTCAATTGTACTCTCGACACATTGTGAGGGTGCATTTTGAAATATATGGGGGTGTATTTAGGTTTTAATGTGAAACATTTTCAAAAATATATATATTTTTTGGTTTTAGAAGAGCACTTTTTGTAAGAGTCTGAGTCAGTTAGGGATTTTATCTGTTTCTTTTAATCCTAATTTGGGTGATTTGACGACGGGGTTTCAAAAAAAAAGTGTGAAATATTTCAATGAAAATTATTATTATTATTATTATTTTTAAGAAAGATGTTTTTCTATTGCATGAAAATATTTTTCGAAAAGTGTTTTTGAATATTTACTGTGTTTAATTTTTTTGGGAAAATATTTTCTTGTGGATATAAGTAGGGATGGTAAAAATATTTGAATCCGCATAGACTCATAGAATTAGGCCTGAAAATTTTTTCGAACAGATCCATAATTTTTTAATTTATATTTTAAAAATTTAAATAAATAAAAAAAAATGTAACACTCCAATTTTTTTAACATGCATTAATTTATTATTAGTGTGTTAAAAATTTTAGAGGTGGATTGGGAATGAAATAAAATAAAAATGTTATGGGTAAAATTGATATTTGGCTTGTGAGTATTTAGGCGGACTTGTTCCACTTTTATAGAGAGTGGTTGTTGCAATTTGTGGTGAAATGTGAGATCCACGAGAGATTAAAAAAAAAAAAAAGAGAGAGAGAGAGAGAAAATAGAGAAATGAGAGAAATAAAGGAAAGTAAGGTGGAGTAAAATCAGTTTTAATTTTGGTTACAGTTGGAACCGAACTTATCCGGAAAAAATTATTTCCTGCTATTTAGAAACGGAACCTACCCAATTAAATAGAATACCCTATTTACCGATTCTGGTATGATTCTAGGTTTAAATATGATACTTTGCCGTTGAACAGAATGCTCTTAATCAATCTTGACAATATAAAAAAAATACATATTGTATTTCATACAACAAAACAACATACCAACACAGCAAAACAACAACCCAAACAGCATCAAAATAATATACCAACACAAAACCTAAACAACCGCACCCCAGGATCACCAAACAACAGTAATACAACAACCAAATAGTAACAAAATAACATACCAATATAACAACATAGACAACCAAACAGCAGTAAAATACCAACCTAAACAACATCAAAATAGCAGTAAAATAGCAGCACCCCAGTAGCAGTAATACAACAACCAAAACAGCAAAACAACAACTTTTGAACCTCAATTACCAACAATTTTGAGTATACTAAATATGATAATCATCAAGCTGCAACCTCAGTGAACCAACAACTTTGAGCCTACCATACAAAAGCATTTCATTGAGATGATACCAACATTACAAGTTCAAATGGGAAAAAAAAACAACATCTTCAACTCTAGAACGAAAAAAAGGCAACTAAACAAAATGCAGAAACAAAGCCAGTCATTGAATGGCTACCAAAAAGGAAAATATATTGAGACCAGGTTACAAATCAAATTTATGTCTATCAAATTTTTTGTGTCCAACAAACATCAGAACTGTAAAATATTTCATACAACTCATTCACTGCAATACATACTCAATTCCTACCCAATATTGTCAAAATAAACAAACATGTAATTCAACAAGCAGTTACGGTGCGAAAAAATAGGGCAGAGTTTAAGTTTTTCACTTACCGAGCATCTGAGCCTAAGAGATTATAGAGTGAGAGAGCTAGAACTAGTGAGAGTGAGAGCCGATTCAGAGAGTGAGAGATTTCGAGCCAGCAGCCTAGCACGAGAAAGAGGGCCAAAATAATTAAACAACTAGGTATAAGGATTTCAATAGATTGAGAGAGAGAGAGAGAGAAGAATAATAAGCAAATTGACTTAAGAAATTATAAAATGAGTAAACGATGTCATTTTTTAACGTGAGATTGAGTTTATTGGGTTCCAAAATTGGTTCTACAATCGGTTCTTAATCCTGTTCTGATTCTGATTAAATGGTCTGGTTCCGATTCTTACCATTACAGAACTAGAACAGGAATCAGACCGCTTAATTTCGATTCCTTAATTTTAGAACCGGAACTTATCCTAAATGAATCGGTCTAATCGGTTCTGAGTATAACCGGAACCAATGCTCAGCCCTAAAGGAAAGTGAGATTTTCAATTATGATACATCTGATTCGGAACTGATCAAAGGTATAACTTGAGAAGATGAACATTTTGACAGTCATATTGTCGCAGGAAACTACCAATTATCACCGATTTTTCGATAAGAACCATTTTATGGTTGTTCTCGATTTTTTGTTGATCTGAAACTCCGATTGGCGAACCATTGGTGGCATTGAAACCGATAGAAGGAGATGAACACGCGATTGCCATAAAATCTAAATTCAGACAGATATGTGGCGCTCACGTGTGACATAAAGAATGGCTCATAAGGCCCACTCAACTTGGAGATGCGGCGCATCCCATCGATCTTCTTATTCTCCCTATATGTCGTCCAGACCCTTTCGAGTAGTAACGAACTTTTGAATCTCAATTTTCATGTAATTCATCGTTATATTTGATTTATGCATATATGTGTTTCGAAAACGTGATTAGCCTTAAAGTGTGACTAATTTACTTGATTAGACTATATAAATGGTTGTCGTGTGGTTGGAAGTAAATGTTAGACTTAATCGGAAAATATGATTGAGTAAGAATGTGCACGAGAAGTTATTGTATGTCTGGAATTTGGGCTAGTGATGTTGAATGGTATGTTCCGAATTGAATATGATCTTAGGTTTGATTAGGATGAATTGTATAATGGAAGTCCGTATTAAAGATGAAACTTTGCTGAAATTTCATTAAGATATAATGATTAAGTCACATTTTTTGCATATTTTGTCATCTATTATAGTTAAGATTATGTTTCTTATCGTAAATTCTTATATTTCTTTAGGTGATCAAGATACCGTTGACAGGGACGGTCCTGCTGCATAGTATATTTTCTTTGTAGTCAGCCCATCATGTCCGTGGATAATCTTGTAACATTGATATTTTTCAAGTGTATAGTTATGTATGTTTTCTTAAATGAATTTTCAAGATAATCCATTAAATGATTTAGTTCTTATAAAGTTTATATTGTGGTGTAAAAGAATGGATCGAATATTAATTATATTACAAATCATGAGTTTGTAATATATGTGAAAGATTGCATGATTTTTGAGATACATGAGCATGTATTTTAAGAAATAACTTTTATGCTAGAATACATTTCGTGTACATATACATGTCAGATTATTTATTGTGATATGAGGTCTTATTTTGCCAATTTGCTCTGGATGTCAGTTATTACAGTGAGAAATTCTCATATTGCTTGTTTTGTCATATTGTCACGAGTGTGTATATAGATGAATGAACAACTTTTATTTTATGCATAGTATTCTTGTGTAAAATAAAATTTATGAGAATGAAATTTATGATTTTAAAGAAATGATTATGAAAAATTTTATATGCCAATTTATATATTTATTTGTATTATGAAAGATTTATTTGGTCCGTCTTGTTACTTGTTTATCTACTGCACTAAACTGAAATCCACTATACTGGGCATGAGCTTGCTCATTTCTTTAATTTTACATGTTAAGAAGATTAGTAAATCCATCATTTTATCCTCTGTTATTTCTTTATCATATTCTGCCAGTAGATAAATATTGTGTCAACAGTAGAGTGTCTTCTGATAGGTATTTTGAGATGAATGATCTATATTTATGTCTTCCTTATGTGGGTGTATTATTTTGATATACGCATAAAGTTTATTTTTGATACGTTAATGTATATACATTTTATCATTGATGATTTTTTTGAGATAGATCATGAAGGTCATACACACACACACACACTACCTAAGGGGAATGATGTGACCTTTAATGGTATCAGAGCCTAGGTTTATAGATTCTATTGACATTTCGTTTACTTGATATGTTATTCTATGTCTATTAGCAATTAATATATTTTATGTGTTTTCAAATGTCTCTGCGTTCTAAAGTTTAAGGCACATGTTGAGTCCTTATATATATGATAACCAATGTTGGCCAACCTTCTAGGGTACCTCCAGTTGAATAGGAGGTTAATTCTTATGTTGGTGAATCATTTGAAGGGAACCCTATACCCGTTGAGATAAATGACTCGCACACCTCAATTCTCGTTGATAGTACCCGACTATATCATTCTCATAGCGATGATATTCCTCTGGCCCCTACACCATCTTATACGAATATTTCAGTGCCTCCATAACATCTTCTTCCACCTCATTCAGCTTATCATGTTTACATTTCACCTCATCCAGGGTTTTATCCTCCTCCACCTTATTATGCACCTCTACCAACATGTGCTCATCCAAAAATTCCTTTTAGTATTTATGTATACCTATATTTTTATCCTCCTACGTGGGATCAGGGTCCATCTTAGATGGCTCATGCAATGAAATATGAGCATATTGCTAAGTGAGCAAAAGAAAATAGAGTTGTTAAGTTCGATGGAAAAAATGATCCTATAATAGTTGTAAATTTCTTAGATAGTATAGAGAAAGCTTTTGAGTTGATGAGGTTAACCGATGAACATAAGTGTCATTATGTGTATCGATTTTTGACATGTTGATAAATGGTGGCAAAATGTACCGGGTAAATTCACATAAGCTAATATGTTGACTTGAGAGAAGTTCAAGAATGAATTCAGGGATAATTACACGAATTCTGCTTTTATGTATCAGATGATAAAGGAATTCTACAAGTTGACTCAGGGTAATTGCACCGTAGATCAATATGATATTATCTTCAACGAGTTAGTGTAGTTTGGTCTGCACTTGAGGGACAATGAGTATGGTAATATGGATCATTTCCTTAATGGTCTGAACGCGGAATTAAGATATGTTATTAAGCTGTTTACAACAAACAGCATGACAAAGATGACCGATTATGCCAGGAAAGTGGAGTTTATATAGAGAGAATGACATATTGGATAGGACTATCAGAGGAATAATAGAAATATGCAGCATGAATCTTTGAGAGGAGAGCCAAAGTAAGAATGGTAGTGACTCTAAACCTAGTTGTCGTTATCAGATAAGCTCATGACAACCTCATATGCAAGATAAATTTATATATAGTTAGGGTTTTCTGAGAGCATCATCCTGTAGGACTCTTAATGGTCAACAAAGTCAAGCTTGAGATGAGAGATTTTCACTATGTGCTATTTGTAGGAAGAATCATAATGGAGATTGCTGAATAGACTCAAAAGTTTATTATTTATGTAGGGATCCGGGCCATATAAAGAGAATTTAGCCTAATGTCAATGATAATAATTGACATATTCAAAGGACCATATTCCTCCAGCTAAGGATTCCATAGGCACTCATGTTCAAAGTGGGGTTAAAGTTCATACTTATGAGACTCACACGGGTGCGACTGCACATATAACAACTTTAGGTGGTCATACTAGCAGACTTAGAGCCTAGGTTAGATTTTTCGTTATGATGCAACACAAGGCTTTAGCAGTGCCAGATGTTATCATTGGTATGTCAATTTCGATGATGAAATTATTTTGGGGGTGATAGAGTTGTAATATTTCAATTTTATTAAAATACATTAATTTATTATTATTGTGTGTTGGAAATTTTAGGGGTAGTTTAGGAATGAAATAAAATATAAGTGATATGAGTAAAACTGACATTGTTCCACTTTTTGTAGAGAGGGGTTGTTACAAGTTATGGTGAAGAAAAAGAAGAAAAAATAAAAGAAATATAGGAGAGAAAGATAGGAAAATGAGTATTTCGGTCTCAATCCGTCTGATTCGAAACGATCTCGATCGGGTTTTTTAAAGAAAACGTAAAGCTCAATGAGAGAAATATTTTGACGATGGTATTGTCCATGGAACTAATGATTTTCATCGATTTTTCGGCAATAACTATTTATGATTTTCTTGATTTTTCATTGATCCGGAATTCCGATTGACGAATTGTCAACAGAATTGGAACCAGGAAAGGGAAAGGAATGCATGAAAATAAGAAAATATGGATCCCGACCAGCGTGTGGCGCATAAACAATTGCCCATGTTGCCCATGATGCCCATAAGCGGCTTGGAGTTGCGGCACGTAATTTCACCGCTGATCTTCGGAGTCTCCATTCGTGCTGTCTTGACCTTTCTAAGTAGTAACATATCTCTGATTCTTGATTTTCATATGATTCATCGTAATATTCGATTTATGCGTATATGTGTTTCAGAAACGTAATTAGCCATAAAATGTGATAAATTTACTTGATTAGACTATACAAATGGTTGTTGTAAGTAAAATTTGAACTTAATCGGAAAATATGATTGAGTAAAAATATGTGTGAGAAGTTATTGTAGTCCCAAGATATAGGCTATTAATGTTGAATTGGTATGTGGATGTGCATGTTGCGAATTGAATATGATTGTAGGTTTGATGAGGATGAATTGTATAATGAAAGTATGTATTGTAGATGGAACTCTGTTGAAACTTTATTAGGATTACGAGATCAAATAGGTCACGTTTCTTGCATATTCTGTCATTTAATATAGTTAAGATTATGTTCCTTATCGTAAATTCTCATGTCTCTTTAGGTGATCGAGATATCGTTGGCATGGAAGGTCATTATGTACAGTTTCTTTTCTTTTCTCAGTAGTTAGCTCATCAGGTCGTGGATAAGCTTATAACATTAATATGTTTCAAAAAGTATAGTTATGTATATTTTCTTAAATGAATTTTCAAGATAATGCATTAAATGATTTACTTTTTAGAAAGTGTATATTTTAGTATAAAATAATGGATCGAATATTGATTATGTTTGAAATCATGAGTTTATAATATATGAAAAAGATTGCACGATTTTTTAGATACATGAGCATATGTTTTAGAAATGACTTTTATGCTAGAATACACTTCATGTACATATACGTGCCAGATTATTTATCGTGAAACATAGTCTCATGCATGTTGTCAGTTTTACTCTGGATGTCAGTTATTAACGTGAAGATGTCTCATATTACCAATTTTGTCGTATTGTCACGATTGTGTATATAGATTAATGAGTCATTTCTATTTTATGCAGAATGAGATTTATGAGAAATAAGATTTATGATTTCCAGTATAAGATTATGAAAAGTTTTATACGACGATTTATATATTTATTTGTATTATGAGATACTTATTTGATCTGTTTTGTTACTTGTTTATCTTGGCACTAAGCTGTGATTTATTACACTAAGCGTGAGCTTAATTTTTTCTTTAATTTTACAGGTTAATAAGATTACTAAATCCTTCCTCTTGTTCTCTGTTATTTTTCATCATATTCTGCCAACAGAGAAAAGTTGTGTCAACATTAGAGTGACTTTTGATGTGAATTTTTAGATAAAGAATCTAGATACATATTCCTTGTGTGGGTGCTTTGATATGGGCATAAAACTTATTTTTAATACATTGATGTATATATATTTTATCATTGATGATTCTTTTGAGTTGGATCATGAAAATTATACATATATATATATATATATATATATATATTATTGCATATCGTATTTTTAGCATAGTATTAAAGGAATTAATCCATTTTACAGGGAAACTTTTATCAGTTTCATAACTCTGTGTCAACCATACTCTACTTAAGAAGACGAATATGACAAAAAAAATATAATAGAATATAATTAAGAAATACAAAATAATATAATTAAAAAACAGTAAACAATACATAATAATATAATAAATACAAAATAATATAATTAAAAATAAAATATTAAAGTTTCCGGACTACTCCGGGTCTACTCGGATTTAGACCAAGAATATCTAGGTCTAAGTCCAAGTCCGAATATTTTTTTGGATATAAATATGGACCTGAATCCATC
This sequence comes from Zanthoxylum bungeanum, assembly GCA_019454045.1. Taxonomy (NCBI): domain Eukaryota; kingdom Viridiplantae; phylum Streptophyta; class Magnoliopsida; order Sapindales; family Rutaceae; genus Zanthoxylum; species Zanthoxylum bungeanum. The sequence goes on along the minus strand of SKCR01019338.1, from coordinate 38,568 downwards.
AAAATATATTTGTACCTGCATCCATGTATATTTGAATCCGGTTCCAGATTTCGCCAACTTTTTATTGGAGTGAGCTATATAAGCTCTGGAAAAGAGGGAAACAAATTATTTTCCGTAAAAAGAACATATGAATTTGTATTCTGTAAGATATTTTTCCGGATAATTGACTAAATTTTTCCATTGAACAAATTTCCGTAAATAACCCAAATATCATAAAATGATAAAAATATTTTTAGAAAAACTTTTACGACGAAATAAACATGCATTTAGCCTAATATAAGCTACTCCACATTTTGCAATATTTAATGTACTCTCCAATGATTGTTAAAATTAAAGGCTTGATAATTGTAAGGGAAATTATCATTTTTCCACATGATAAAATAGCATAAGTATCATTTATCACGAAAAATTTGAAATTGTTCTATTTTTAACATAAAATTTTAAATGTATTCACTTTTTTCACTTTTATGAGATAGAAAAAAATAATTATTTTTCAAAATTAAATGAATAATTTGTATACTTTTCATTTTAGTAGTGGAAAAAATAAACAATTTTTAAATTACAAATGACAAATAGAACAAATTCAATTTTTTTTTAGAGAGACGGTGAAAAATGATAATTTCCATAATTGTAGTCTAAAGAAACAATATCCCGTTATTCAAAATAAGTTCTACGAATTAGTGGTAGTGTAGGCATTGCATTTTTGCATATCAGCCCGATGATGAGTCTCGTATTGAGGCAACTACTTATTTAGTCATGAAAGTCGCGGGAAACGGACGTTGGAAGGGTAAAGTTGGAAATTAGATTTTTTGTTGAATTTTATCTGAGTTGTTTAGCTTCGGCTGCTTGTTGGACTTCCGTTTTAAAGCTTACCCAAGGCCCAAAACCCAAACCAAACCCAAACCAAACCCAAAACACCTAAGTCAACCCAAGTCAACCCAAGTCAAACCAAGCCCATGCCCAATGAGGGGGATTCACGCCCAAGGTGATTTTATTTAGGTAATTGCACATTAATCACATGTTTAAATCAAATAAAATCCTTACCTAAATAAAAGAAATCAAATAAAATCATTGCCAAATCAAATCCAATCTCAAATCTTATTAAGAAGATGTCACCATCAATAGAAATCATTCTCCTAGTCGTATAAGGGAAACCTCTGTAAGAGTTTGTATATCAAATAGTGATAGAGTCCCACATCTAAAATGTACAAGGAATGTGAAAGGTTTATAAGGGTCTCTAAACCCTTATATTAAATTGGAATGATAGGGCTTGGGCTTGGGCTTGGGCTTGGGCTTGGGCTTGGATGCATGGCTTGGTGTATGGTTGGCATGATAATTAATATATATTTAATATATATTAATTAGTCAAAAGATGGGCCTTGGGCCTTGGGGCTCTTGTGATTAATTAGCCTCCTTGAATAATGTTTCTTTTTTAGTATGCTGGTTTTGAATTACCAGTTTAAGTCAGAAGAATACAACCCTTCAATCAAACTGAAAAGGAGTTACACCATTTCATCATCAACTGTCACTATATATACAACGATTCGTTTTTCAGATGATATACAATTTTGTTCCTTGAAAAACGTTGAAAACAGTTTCTGATAATTGAAGAAAACGAAATACACAAATCTAGTAGATTCGCCAGGGGTCGATTTCCGTGCAGAATTTCGACTTCAGATTGTTGAATCCTGGTGGCAGACGTCCGAAGAACTACAAGCACAAGAGTAGGGACGAAATTCTGCTATAGGACATAGCGATTTGCTAGCCTCAATCTTCAAGTTTGTGAGTTTGTAAATTGAATTACTTGCACTGTAAGTTTCAATTTTGATTGTTATTATTTTCATTAGAATTTTCAATTCTGTATTGGTATTGTTTTGTTTATACAAATCTATTAAATAAATTATAGCATTCTTTGATTGTTCTTTAACAATCTATAGCAGAATTTTCAATGGAACAATCTGCGATTGCTGTGAAGCCTCATGTTGAGAAACCAGACAAGTTCAAAGGACTGGATTTCAAACGATGGCAACAGAAGATGTTGTTTTACTTAACAACATTGAACCTTGCACATGTCGTCAAGGAAGAATGCCCTGTGGCAGAGGGGGATAACATTCCTGCAGAAAAACTCAATGCAATTGATGCATGGAAACACAATGAGTTTTTATGTAGGAATTATATTCTGAATAGTCTTGATGACTCTTTGTATGATGTATACAGATCTTATAAGACTGCCAAGGATCTGTGGGAATCCCTGGAGAATAAATATAAGATCGAAGATGCTGGTTCAAAGAAGTTCATTGTTGGGAAATTTCTGAAGTTCCAAATGGTGGATTCAAAAACTGTGTCAACCAAGTGGAAGAATTACAGATTCTTATCCATGAACTTGCGGCCGAAAACATGACTCTACCGGCACAGTTTGTTGTCGGATCTGTGATAGAGAAATTGCCACAATCTTGGAATGATTTCAAAATACATCTTAAGCATAAAAAGAATGAAATGTCAATGGAGGATCTGGTTCTCAAACTAAGGGTGCAAGAAGATCACCGCAAGACTGAAGGGCTGGGTGTTTCAGAATTTGAAGCCAAGGCAAATGTCATTGAAAGTGGAGGGGCGTCTAAGCCGAAGCCTCAAAACCAGAAGAATAAATGGAACATTTGTAGGAAAGGGCTACATCTCTGAAGGGCTCTTTAAACTCAATGTAATTGCTGATGATGCTATTAATAATAAAATAAATAAGGCTTCTGTTTACTTGCTTGAATCTTCTACATTATGGCATGCTAGACTTGGTCACATTAATTTTAAATGTATGCATAGAATGGTCAATCTTGGTTTATTGCCTAATTGTACAAAAGATAATATGCATAAATGTGAAACTTGTGTTGAATCAAAGTTTGCTAGCAAGTCATATAAATCTGTGATTAAGAGATCAAATGAATTGTTAGAATTAATTCATACAGATTTGGGTGATTTTAAATCAATACCAAGTCGTGGTGGAAAGAATTACTACATCACCTTTATAGATGATAGTAGTAGATACTGTTATGTATACTTAATACATAGTAAAGATGAGTCTTTGAGTATGTTTAAGACATATAAAGCCGAGGTGGAAAATCAGTTAGACAAGAAGATCAAAATATTGAGATCTGATAGAGGCGGAGAATATGAATCTAATGCCTTCGCATAATTTTGTGATTCTAATGGAATAATTCATCAAACAACAGCACCCTACACTCCACAACAGAATGGGGTGGCTGAACGAAAAAATAGAACTCTAAAGAATATGATGAATTCCATGCTTAACAGCTCTGGTTTACCACATAATATGTGGGGTGAAGCGTTACTCACAGCTAACACCATTTTAAACAGAATTCCACCAAAGAAGAGTGATCAATCTCCATATGAAAAATGGAAGAAAAGGCTACCGGCATATAAAATCCTGAAAGTGTGGGGTTGCCTAGCAAAGGTTCAAGTTCCCTTGCCTAAAAGAGTTAAACTTGGACCTAAAACCATTGATTGTGTGTTTATTGGATATGCCAATAATAGTGCAGCATACCGTTTTCTAGTAATCAAATCTGGAATTTCGGATATCCAAGTAAATACAATTATTGAGTCTAATAATGCTGAATGGTTTGAGCATATATTTCCTTGTAAGGATAGACTTGATAAAAATAAATGGAAAATGCCTGAATTTAATCAAGAGAATGAGGATGATGTTGCCTCCTCATCTGGTGTTCAAAATAAGGATTTGGAACCAAATAAATCAACTCTCCAAGAGAAAGATTTAGAACCTAGAAGAGGAAAAAGAATCAAGGTAGCAAAAGATTATGGACCTGATTTTTTAACCTTTCTCACAGAAGCTGAACCTCAAACATATCGAGAGGCCATAACTTCGTCTGAATCTGTTTATTGGCAGGAAGCAATAAATAGCGAAGTAGAATCCATTCTACAAAATCATACGTGGGAGTTAGTAGACTTACCATCTGGTTGTAAACCGATTGGCTTTAAATGGATTTTCAAAAAGAAATTGAATCCTAATGGTACAATTGACAAATACAAAGCACGTTTGGTAGCTAAAAGATACCGTCAAAAACAAGGACTTGATTTCTTTGACACATATTCACCAGTAACCAGAATAACATCTATAAGGATGTTAATAGCGATTGCGGCTATTTATAATTTGGAAATACATCAAATGGATGTAAAAACTGCATTCTTAAATGGTGAGTTGGATGAAGAAATTTATATGGAACAGCCTGAAGGGTTTGTAGCAAAACGAAAAGAGAAAAAAGTATGTAAACTTGTTAAGTCACTTTATGGACTTAACAAGCGCCCAAACAATGGCATGAGAAATTCGATCATACAATGTTACCACATGGATTTCGAATCAATGAATGTGATAAATGTGTTTACATCAAGAAAATGAATAATGATTCATTTGTCATTGTATGCTTATATGTTGATGATATGCTCATCATGGGACCGAATTTAACTGTCATAAACTCACGAAGAAAAAATATTAAATTCGACCTTTGATATGAAAGACATGGGAAAAGCTGATGTTATCTTAGGAATTCAAATTCAAAGAAGTAGTGATGGTTATATTCTAAGCCAATCACACTACGTGGAGGCGATACTTCGGAAATTTGGACATTTTGAAAGTAGTCCATATAAAACTCCTTTTGATCCTAAGAGTGCATTAAAGAAAAATGTTGGGGATAGTGTGTCACAACTAGAATATTCTCGTATAATTGGGACGTTACAATACATCACGAATTGTACAAGACCAGAAATTGCCTACTCTGTGAATAGATTAGCAAGATATACGAGTAATCCTTCAAAGGATCATTGGGATGCTTTAGTTAGAGTATTAAGATATCTTAAATACTCAATGAACTATGGGATGCATTACACCAAATATCCACCAGTTTTGGAAGGATATAGTGATGCTAATTGGATTTCGAATGATACAGAAAAAGCAACAAGTGGATATGTGTTTACACTTGGTGGAGCTGCAGTGTCATGGAAATCACAAAAACAAACGTGTATAGCACGTTCAACAATGGAATCAGAATTCATAGCCTTGGATAAAGCTGCTGAAGAAGCGGAATGGCTAAAGAACTTCTTGGAAGATATTCCAATGTGGCCTCAACCTGTAACGGCCATATGTGTGCACTGTGACTGCATGGCTGCTATTGGGAGAGCAAAGAGCCATATGTATAATGGGAAGTCAATGCACATAAGACGAAGACATAACACTATAAAACACATGCTCTCGACTGGCATTATTTCCATTGATTTTGTAAAATCAAAGGAGAATATTGCAGATCAATTAACAAAGGGTATACCAAAGGAGCAAGTGTTATATTCATCGAGGGGAATGGGCTTAAAGCCAGCACAATGAGTAGTAACTTAGCGGAAACCCAACCTAGCAAATTGGCAAATCAAGTCTAGGTTCAATGTGGAAAACTAGTTGGGTGAAACTCAAATAATAGAGCATAATAAGCTGCTCATTCCTATGATAAAGAAGTAATGCTCTTTATGATGATAAGGATGAATGATTGATCATTCTTAATGACAAGTTAGTATTATACGATACTATGAATTTTGTGTCACCTATATAGGAGTAATGTGGGGTCGCATTATGAGAATTAAATGGCTAAATTCTCTAAAGCTCCTATGAATCCAGGATTGTTCAGGACCAAAATGAACACAACCGTATGAATCGAAAGATGTGAAATTGAATATGTGTGATGCTTATTGTCTAGATTTACAAAATATGATGAACAGTTCAATGTCTCCTATACACACTGACTCATCGGTAATCCAATAAGTATTTACTAAGGAAGGTTCAAGTCCAAAAGACACCTCTCCTAATGCATATCAATTTTAAGTTTTCTCAGGATCATGTTATGTACAGTCACCACAATTTGCTATACAATGTGGGGTATTGTAAGAGTTTGTATATCAAATAGTGATAGAGTCCCACATCTAAATGAACAAGGAATGTGAAAGGTTTATAAGTGGTCTCTAAACCCTTATATTAATTGGAATGATAGGGCTTGGGCTTGGGCTTGGGCTTGGGCTTGGGCTTGGATGCATGGCTTGGTTATGGTTGGAATGATAATTAATATATATTTAATATATATTAATTAGTCAAAAGATGGGCCTTGGGCCTTGGGGCTCTTGTGATTAATTAGCCTCCTTGAATAATGTTTCTTTTTTAGTATTCTGGTTTGATTATCAGTTTAAGTCAGAAGAATACAACCCTTCAATCAAACTGAAAAGGAGTTACACCATTTCATCATCAACTGTCACTATATATACAACGATTCGTTTTCAGATGATATACAATTTTGTTCCTTGAAAAACGTTGAAAACAGTTTCTGATAATTGAAGAAAACGAAAAACACACAATCTAGTAGATTCGCCTGGGGTCGATTTCCGTGCAGAATTTCGACTTCAGATTGTTGAATCCTGGTGGCAGACGTCCGAAGAACTACAAGCACAAGAGTATGGACGAAATTCTGCTATAGGACATAGCGATTTGCTAGCCTCAATCTTCAAGTTTGTGAGTTTGTAAATTGAATTACTTGCACTGTAAGTTTCAATTTTGATTGTTATTATTTTCATTAGAATTTTCAATTCTGTATTGGTATTGTTTTGTTTATACAAATCTATTAAATAAATTATAGCATTCTTTGATTGTTCTTTAACAACCTCATCTCCTTTGCTTATAAAAAGAGGCCTTCACCCCCATTCACAACCCTAGCTCACATATCCCCCTCAAGCACGTCCAAGCACTTTGTGAAGCCTACTTTGCACGCCCAAAGCCCTTCCAATAGCCTCCATTGCCGTAACACCAAACCAGTAAACCCTCCAATTGCCACATCTTCTCTTCTTCACCAACACCACTCACGCCCAAACCCTTTTCACAGCCCTCCATTGCCGAGTTCCAGCCACCATTCACAGCCCTAAAACACCTTCAAATAAGCCTCAAATATAGCCCCAAAGTCCCACAAAAGACCCCCTATTCACAGCTTCAATTCAGCGCCCAAAACAGTCCCGAAACTCCCTTCACTGCACCTTGAACTGCACAGTTTCGTCCCCTGTTCTGGTCAGTTTCCCTGCGTCCTTAGCCCATCAAAACCATCCTAAAACCATCTTAGAACCATCCCAAAAATCCCCAAAAAGTTTCCCCAAAAAATCCTTACGAACGCACCTCTCTAAGCCACCAAAATCATCCAAAACAGTCCATAAATCAACCAAAACAGTGACCTGAAACGCAGCAGCAAAATGGACTTAAAACAGCAGCCCGAGCATCAAAACAACGAGAAAAAAAACAGTGAGCAAACGAATCGAAAAAGTATCGGATCATTCGCCCTTCCAACGGACGTGTAACGCCCCTTTCTTGAGACGACAAAAGAGGTTAGACCTGAGGGCACCCTTTTACTTATCTCCTTTTGTTTTATTTATTTATTTTTGATAATAATTGCATGAGAGTCGTTTGAGGCATGATTTGATTGTTGGATGAGCGAGATATGTGTTCCCTTTTGTGGTATATCGGATGGAAACCCGGACGTAAATTCCATAGCCGATTCCGAATGGACGGTAGTATGGTCTGCACTCGGGATACAATACCACGTACCACTTAAGATACACGTATCTCGTCTCATCCAAATTTGTATTTGAGCATGTTATAGTCCTTAGGTTATTCGTTTATTATTTTAAGCATGTTTTAACTTAGTTTCGTTATTTAATTTTCAAGCATGGTTATGTTTCTTTTTTATGCATGATGTTTAATTTAGTTTATATTTATGTTTAAGTCGTTATTTGTTTGCGTTGGTTTGATGGCTTAATATGTTCAATGAGTGATGTTGCGTGTTTATTGTTTAAAGACTTATTTTTAAGTATGCAAACTTAGATTAGGATTTAGTTAGAGGAAGCATATTAGATCTAAGTGACCTTTGAACATTATTATTGAGTAGATGCGGTCGATTTATTGCATGAATTATATCATCACAATGACATAAGTAAGGGACCATTCCGAACCCAACGGTTTGAGGTCTTCCCTTGCGAGGGGTGAGTGCGGCCTTAAACCTTTGTCCCGGTTCACACCGGGTGGCGACTCCATTATTCTCCGGTTTAGTCCCCCGCGGACTATTCCGTACTCTCAACTAGGCCGCGAGCCTAGAACAGCATGCGTCGCCCAAGTTCTGTTGTCTACAGGTACCATCGCTACTGTAGCGGTATAATATTTTGAACAAAAAACATCAAATGACCTATGTAATGTAATTGATTTATTATTTACGTCTCATTCAAATAAATATGTGTCATATTTGTATTTAAAAAAAAAATTTTTTAATTAGGGTGTGACTGATAACAATCCTCTACAACTCCCCATGGTCAAACCAAGAAGAACTGATAATCACGCTCTGATTACAATATCATGATTCATCCACCAAACTTAATATCCCGTCTCCTTATAATTTAATAATATAGACATATGAGAGTTACACACGGTCCAGTTACGGTTGAAAATCATAATCAAATCGTACGGTTGACGATTCAGCTTTGATTGAACCGTAATTGAACGTCTGAACCATACACTAATGGTTCGGTTGCGGTTTCGGCCAAATATTAACCTCAACCATAATCTTTAACCGGCTGAACCATATCCCCAGTCATAACCTTAAACCGGCCGAACCGTACGGTTCGGATCGGTTTGGTTTAAGGTTTGAACCGCAAATTTTTTTAAAAATAAACTAATTTAAATTATTATAATATAATAAAAAATTAAAGATTTACTAAAAAGTGAAACTAAAAATATACTTTGTTAATTTATTTATTATTTTGCAAAAAAAAAAAATGCAATTAATTAAGTTGTATACGTATTTTTTGTGGCGTATAGGAATCAAAGCTTACATAGTCCTGTTACATTTTATTTTTAATAATTTACCATATTTACATTTTATTCATCCTCATATGGGGTAGACGGTCCAATTTTTGAGCATTTGGTTCCAGTTGTAAAATATTACTAATCGTTATATAAATATTATGTTCAGTATGTGTTTTATAAAAAAGACGAAATGCAATAATTATTTTTTGAATAAACCATGAATCATCAATCCAATGACCGCAAGAAATTACAGTTTTAGCGATAAAATATTTCGTTTCAAAATTTAACGACAAAATAGAAGCGGAATTGAAACAAATAATGAAATTCGAGACGAAATTTAAAGACAAAAAAAAATGCATCTATAAATTGGCGACAAAAAATAAATATGTCGCTAATTAGCGATTGATTTATGTTTCAGTCACTAATTTAATTTAGAAACAGACTTTTTCCGTTGTTAATCAGAAACAAAATATTCATTCCTTCGCTAATTTCAAATTTCTATTTAAATTTAAGTTTAATTTATAGTTAATTTAGAAACAAAATTTTTTCGTCTTTAAATAGAAATGGAATCTCAATTCCGTAGCTAATTTTAAATTTTAATTTTAATTTCTAATTTGTAAAACTATTGTTAATTAGAAACGAAATGTTTCTGTTGCTAAATAATAACGGAATTAATATTTCGTCGCTAAATAGAAACAAAATCTCAATTTCGTAGCTAATTTTAAATTTGTATTTTAATTTTAATTTCTAATTTGAAAAATCATTATTAATTATAAACGGAATTTTTCCGTCGCTAATCCATCGCTAATTAGAAACAAAATCTATATTTTTTCGCTAATTTTTAAAATTTTCAATCCCCCCAAGATTTTATTCCCTCGGCGCCACTTTTTGTTTTTAAAAAATATAGACGAATTTTCCGTCGCTAAATAAAAACAGAATAAATTCTCTGTCGCTAAATGGAAACAAAATATCTATTATGTCGCTAATATTTAAAATTTTCAATCCCTCCAAAATTTTATTCCGTTAGAGCCAATTTTTTTTAAAAATAGAGATGGATTTTTCGTTGCTCATCTGTCGCTAAATAGAAACGGAATCTATATTTCGTGGCTAAATTTCGTCAAGTTTCAAAAATTTTCCACCTTTCTAAAATTTCAAATGTCTAACAAATTTACAAATCTTCCCGCTTCTTTTATATTCTTCCTCTATATATACACCACAATCTTTTTAATTTTCAACTCCAATATACCATCAAAAAATTTCTTACTCAATTCCATATACCATCAAAATTTTCATACCTCAACTCTCATTATCAATCTCTCATTTTCTTACCTCCGCTTTTAAATTTGCCTAAGAAACAAACACTAATAATTTATTTTTTAATTTAAGGTGGCTTAAATGGATGGTGGCGTGTCGAAACTTGCAGTGGACATTACAATGTCTTATGCAATTGAAGATGTATATATAACAATTAAAAAAAGTCACTTCTTAAAAAAATTTCACCATTCAAAAATTTTAAAATTTTTCACTTCTTAAAAATTTTTCACTATTCAAAAATTTTAAAATTTTTCACTTCTTAAAAATTTTTCACTATTCAAAAATTTTAAAATGTTCTCTTATCTAAAAATTTCCCATATCTATATAATTATAAAATTTCACGCCTCTCTAAAATTTTAAATTATTTTCCTTTCTAAAATTTAAAACTTTCTATTATTTATAAAATTTTAAAGTTTCACGCATCTTTAAAATTTTAAATTTCTAGACTCTCTAAAATTTTAAAATTTTTATTTTTTTTAAAAATATATAATTACAGAATAGCTACAAAAATTTCGTCTCTATTTAGCTATATGAATTTATTCCATCGCTAAAAAAACGACGAAATTTTTGTTAGAAATAAAATTTTCCATCGCTATTTAGCGACGAAATAGAATTTCGTTGCTAATTAGCTATGGAATTTCCGTCGCCATAGAACAAAAATTTCGTCGCTATTTTAGCGATGGAATAGAATTTCGTTGCTAATTAGCTATGAATTTTCCGTCGCCATATAGAGAAAGAATAAAAATTTGTGACCACAAAATAGAGACAAAATTTTTCCGTCACTATTTGACTGTTTTATGTTACACTCATATATAAATGTGACTACAATAGTCACTCCATATGTTACTACAAATTGAAACACGACCTTTAAGTTTAAAAAATAATCCCCTTAAATTATTTTGATATTTTACATACAATTCCATCAATTTTCTTTTAAATGTCATCTTAATATATTTACATGCAGCAAAATTCAAATTTTCATGTATTAAATCATTAAAAAATATTTTTTCACTAAAAGTAAAAGCTAAATGTTTATTGACAATAAATTTAGTTAGATTATCTTTCTATTGAGATTCATTATATTTAAATAATCTAGTAGAAGATGAATAACCGAACAGAAAGCATAAAATATTGTCATTTGTGTTTGTATTGTATCAATCTCAAACCCAACTTTATCAGTACTCCTCATATGACTCGTCATAGTTCCATACTCATTGGCGTGTTTATAAGTTTTTCCACAATAATCACATACCTCATTCTTCTCGCCAGTGGCATAATTCATGACCATGATGAAATATTTTGTCAACGTTTCAGAACTCGATTTCTCACTTGAATAAATGAAGTCGTTTCGCAGGTGGTATGTTGAGTGATATCCTCAGCCTCATGAATGTTAGTGTTGTGTGATGAGCTTGTCATTATAATGAAGAGATTCAGATAATAAGAGAATAAATTGATTGAACATATGAGAGTTAAGAAATTGAGAGAATGAGAACAGAATAAATGATTTTGTGGTTTTGGAAAATGAATTAAGTGGTTATATATATTATTTTTTGATTTTTTATGATGTCAAAAATGTCCTCAAAATATAATTATAGGGAATGGCAAACTATACATTTTAAACTTATTATTATTATTATTATTTTTATATTTATTATTAATTAAAAAGTTGGGGCTAATGGTTGAAAAACGTTAAGATTCGAACCCTAATAATTACTGTTCCGAACCATAAAAATCACGTTTGCTTGAACAGTTCGGCTGAACAGCCCTTTAGTATTATTTTTATAGGAAAGACTACAAATTATTTTTGTACAAACGACTTTACTTGAACAGCCCTTTAGTATTATTATTCATCTAAAATTGTTCCAACTTGAATAATATTTTACTAGATGTGCGCTGTAGCTCATTTTACAAAAAAAAAAAGTTTACAATCCATCCAAATATATATATAATATATATATATATATATATATATATATATATATATATATATATATATATATGTATGTATGTATGTATGTATGTATGCATGTATGTATGTATGTATGTATGTATGTATTACAAATATTTGGAGGTAGTTAGGAGATCCAGAACCAGCCTTAATCAGACTTTGACTTGTTTCAGGTGACGAATTTCACACCCTGATGAGCAGACTATGATATGCGCGTTTCAGACCCTGACGACGAGGTTCAGACCCAACAGCGAGCTTCAGACCTAACGACGTTCAGACAGACGTTGAGGTATGATTCAGACCCACGATGAGCTTCATACCCAATGACAATTCAGACCTAGACGGCGATTCAGACCTTGAGCGATGTGTGTCTGGCGATGTGCTACAGACCCTGAAGTGTATGCCTCTGAACTTAGACTGTGAAAGTGAACCTGGTGATGATGCCTCTGAACTTGGCCCCTGAGATGAAATTACAGCGAGCCTCTGAAATCGGAAATTGAGTCAGAACCGGACCAATGTTTCACTATTATGAGGCTTGTTGATGAGGCAACAATCTCCTTAAAATAAATTCGTCCCCTACCGAAGGTGCAGTAGAACGTGAGACGTTTGTTTCCCAGGATGCAACGGAAACAACAAGTATGGGCACCACCAAACTTGTTTTCAATGAACCACGGAGTGTTTGAACTCTTTCAACAAAAAAACAAAGAAAACCGAGGAAAATACTTTTGCTGTTGTGTGTTACGTGTTACAAAAACGGAAACACTGTCTCCTTTTATAGAAGAAAAATAAATATGCCAAGTAAATCACACTAATGAGAGACCTTTCACTTGAAGTAACCCCCAAATTAATTTAATAGAATTAAATTAACTATTATGGAACTTCAAAAGGCTTGGAAAAAAATAAAGAGACTTGCAAAAATTGGCTGGGCCGGGACGCGCGGGTGCCACGAGTCAGGCCTGTTCGGATTTTAATTTGCACCTCATGTGCGCGCACGTAGAGAGAGCCTCTATCCTTATAACACTTACCCATCTACATATAAGTAATCATATAAAAGCACATTTTCCCTATATTAGCTTTCCCATGTGGGACAAGCTAATTTCTCTTTATTTTCTAACACCAATGGGTGAACTTTGAGCAACAATTTCTCATTCACCCAAGCACCATTTTAAGCATATGAATATACCATTCCGAACTACTCATGGAGGAGTATCCGAATCACTCAAAACCAACCACTAACACGAAGTGGACAATGCTTAAAATTGTGCCTCAAAATGCTTACTAATAAGCATTTTCCAACAATCCCCTACATGAATGAAATTGGCGAAAAACGTCAAATAAAATTATTTTATAAAACATTTTATTTGGACCTTGAAGAGTTCAACGATTCAACACCTGCATAGGATAGGTAGGTCTCAGCCTTTGAACCTTCCCTTGTGAAAATATATCTCATTTACTGGCTGATAGTGGACACGATGTCATTGAACTGTACTGTCGTTCATGTAAATGGAAAACATATATCACACGTATATTTTACCTAACACATCTGAGTTCTCATTATTATGTTCATTTTGGCCATGAACATCTACCTGGTTCTGCAAGAGTTTCTAAGAATTGAGCCCCGTACAATTCCCTTTGAAGCGGTCATACTTCTCTCTCACATATGTGATTTCTTATTTAAGAGTATCTCGCAGTACTCTGCTCGGATTCTCGACGCATAAGAATCATTAAAAGCCTTTGCTTAACCTCTATCCATACGAGTATCACTGTTTCATTCACCATAGGAATGGACTATAGGGTAACCCCCACATTGAACCAATTATGTCCTTTACGAGTAGGTTGTCCCATTGAACCTAGATATTGGGATCTCCAGTCAACAAGGTTGGGTTTTCCTTCGAAATAAAAATTTATTTAATGGGCTTTAGTCCCATTCTTCTCGATGATTTCACAACTAACTCTCTGTTTAACCCTTTGGTTAGCGGATCCGCAATGTTATCCTTTGACTTTACATAGTCAATCGAAATAACTCCAGTAGAGAGTAATTGTCTAATGGTATTGTGTCTACGACGAATATGTCTAGACTTACCATTATACATATTTTTATTTGCCCTTCCAATTGCAGATTGGCTATCGCAATGAATGTAAATAGCTGGCACTGGCTTAGGCCAACTTGGAATATCCTCTAGAAAATTTCACAACCATTCTGCTTCTTCAGCACACTTATCTAATGCAATGAATTCTGATTCCATTGTAGATCTGGCTATCACAGTCTGTTTGGAGGATTTCCATGAAATAGCTGCACCTGCTAGTGTAAACATATAGCCACTGGTAGACTTTGAGTCTTTCATATCAGATATCCAGTTTGCATCACTGTATCCTTTGATTACGGCTGGATATCTATGATAGTGCAACTCATAGTTACGAGTGAAACGTAGGTACCTGAGTACTCTCACTATTGCTTTCCAATGATCAACCTCTGGATTACTCGTATATCTGCTGCTATATCAGGTCTTGTACAACTTGATAAATACATCAGACTCCTAATCACTCTAGAGTATTCTACTTGAGATATACCATCTCTTATATTCTTTGATAGATGTAGACTCACGTCTAAAGGAGTTATAGCCACAGCAGAATCATCATTGTTGAATTTACCAATAATTTTATCCACATAGTGCGACTGAACAAGAATAAGTCCATCTGGACTTCTCGAGATCTTTATTTCCAGAATGACATATGTTAGACCCATGTCTTTCATGTCAAACTTGGATTTCAGCATATTCTTGGTAGATTTCACCATTTTAACATTACTTCCGACAATCAATATATCATCAACGTAGATACATAAAATGACATAGCCAACTTCTGTCTCTCTGACATAGATACATTAATCACATTCATTGATTTTAAAACAATTTGCCAGCATGGTGTCGTCAAATTTTTTATTAGGGGTGTTCATAGGGTCGGGTCAACCCGGGACCCGACCCGACCCGCGCGGGTTCATAAAAAATTTGTAAATTTTTGACCCAACCTGACCCGACCGAAATTTACGAGTTGCTCAACGGGTTTGATATTCTTGACCCGACCTGACCCGACCCTATACAATATATTATTTTTCTAAAATTTTTATCATTTTTCTAAAATATTTATTATTATTTTTAAAATTTTTACTATTATTTCATTTGTTTATTACTTTTTTTTTGTATTAAAACTTATATATATGATATTTTTGGGACATAAAATATCTAATATTAATATTTCAAAATAATTAATTCATTTAAAAAATTATTTTTTTTAAAATAACCCGACGACCCGACCCGAACCCGATCGGGTTTCACATCTCCGCGACCAGACCCGCGACCCGATTTTACATTGACCCGACCCGATCGGGTCTAATAAAAATTAAAAAAATCCGACCCGACCCGACCTGTGAACACCCCTACTTTTTATGCCACTGTTTCGGAGCTTGTTTCAATCCATACAAGGATTTTACTAACTTACAGACTTTCTTTTCTTGTCCTGGAGCTATAAAGCCTTCAAGTTGTTCCATGTAGATTTCTTCATCTAAATCTCCATTCAGAAAAGCTGTTTTCACATCCATCTGATGTACCTCAAGATTGCGCAAAGTTGCAATCGCTAGTATCACCCTTATGGAATTTATTCTCGTTACATGAGAGTAAGTATCAAAGTAATCAAGACCTTCACGTTGTCTGTAACCTTTAATTACAAGTCTTGCTTTGTACTTGTCAATTGATCCATCTGCCTTCATTTTCCTTTTGAAAATCCACTTGGACCCTAAAGGTTTACACCATGGAGGAAGATCCATTAACTCCCATGTGTGATTTTGTAAGATAGATTCAATTTCACTATTGATGACATATTTCCACAAAGCACCATCAGCTGACCTTACAGCTTTGTTATAGCTTTGAGGATCATTCTCAGGCAAAAATGTCAGAAAATCTGGACCAAATGATTTTTCCGTTCTAGCTTTTTTGCTATGTCTTGGTTCAAGTTCAATAAGTTGTTGATCCTCTGGAAAATTTATGTGTTCTTGGTCATGACTATCTTCAATGATAGCCTCATGTGTCCATTTGTGCACATTTGAATTTGAGTTAGTTTTACACGGAAAAACGTATTCGAAAAAAAATACATTTCTCGACTCTATTATCGTATTCTTGTGAATATCTGGTACATTAGACTTATACACAAGAAATCGATAAGCGTTACTGTTATGTGCATATCCTACGAAAATACAATCAACAGTTTTTGGTCATATCTTCACCTTCTTAAGTGGAGGAATGACTAATTTGGCAAGACATCCCCACACTCGTAGGAATTTATAGGAAGGTACTATTTATTTCCACATTTCATAAGGAGTTTTCCCTGCTTCTTTCCGTGGTACCTTATTTAAAAGGTAATTAGCTGATAAAATAGCTTCTCCCCACATATTCTGAGGTAAGCCAGAGCTGATTAATATAGCGTTCATCTTCTCTTTCAAGGTACAATTCTTCCGTTCTGCAATCCTATTGGATTGAGGTGAATAAGGAGTTTTGGTTTGATGTATGATTCCATTTTGTTCACAAAGTGATTCAAAAGGAAAAACATACTCACCACCACGATCACTTCTTAACTCCTTAATTCTTTTATTCAGTTGGTTCTCAACTCCATTCTTATAGAGAATAAATTTCTCTACAGCTTCATCCTTGCTTTTTAACAAATACACATAGCAAAATCTCGTGCAATCATCAATAAAGGTAATAAAATATTTATTACCGCCTCTCGATTGTATTTAATTAAAATCACATACATCTGTATGAATTAGATCAAGTGGTTCAGAATTTCTTTCAATACCATGAAATGATGATCTAGTTATTTTGCCTCAACACAAGTATCACACTAATGTTTGTTATCAATTCTAAAATTGGGAATGTGATTCAAGTTAATTATTTCAACAATGAATTAAAATTAACATGTCCTAATCTACCATGCCATAGATTAGAGTACTCAATAATATAAGTAGAAGAACTAGCTTTATTGATATTATTGGGCTTAAGAATCATTACATTGAGCTTAAAGAGCCATTCAGTTACATAGCATTTTCCCACATACATCCCATTTTTAGTCAAAACTATTTTATCAGACTCGAACACCATCCGGAATCCGTGCTTGTTCAGAAGCGATCCAGACACAAGATTCTTCCGTATTTCTGGTACATACAAAACGTTTTTCAAAGTCAACTCTTTCCCATAGGTCATCTTCAGAATCACTTTGCCTTGAACTTCAATCTCGGATGTTGCTGAATTTCCTATGTATATTTTTTCCCCATTACCAGTAGGCTCAAATGAAGAAAACATGCTCTTGTCCGAGCACACATGTCGAGTGGCACCAGTATCAATCCACCACTCTCTTGGGTTAGAACCCACTAGATTCACCTCATAAATCACAGCAGAAAGGTTAATGTCTGAAACATCTTAAGTCACGTTTTCCATCACATTAGCCTCTTGTTTCTTTTTCTTCTTCGGTAATCTGCACTCAGAAGACTTATGACCCATTTTGTCACAGTTGAAGCATCTTCCTTGAAATTTGGATTTCTTGGAAACTCCTCATTTAGGGCTCATCTTTGACAATTTGTTCTTAAGGATCTTGTTCTTATGGCCATGTTCAACAAAATTTCTTTGGCCTCATGAGTTATCCCTCTCTTGTCAGATACTCTGGTATCTTCCTCAATTCTAAGCTTAAGAACCAAATCTTCAATGCTCATTTCTTTTCGCTTATACTTTAGATAATTCTTGAAATCTTTCTAACCAAGTGGTAATTTCTCAATTATCGAGGCTACTTGAAAGGTTTCACTTAAAACCATCCTCTCAGCATGAATTTATGCTAGAATAATCTACAGTTCTTGTACTTGGCTTAACATAGTTTTGGAATCAACCATCTTAAAATCTAAGAAGCGGCCTACGATAAATTTCTTAGTACCGGCGTCCTCAGATTTATATTTTCGATCTATATTTTCGATCTAATGATTCCCAAATCCCTTTAGCTATTTTTATTATGGCGTACACACTGTACAATAAATCACTTAGCCCATTCAGCACATAATTCCGACATAGGAATTCAGAATGTTTCCAAGCATCGATGGCACTGATCACTTGAATATCAATCTCACCCTCTTTGGGTACATGAGCATCTTCCTTTAGGAACCTTGCAAGGTTCAACGTGATCAAGTAGAAAAACATTTTCTGTTGCCACCGTCTGAAATTCTGATCAATGAATTTTTCAGGTTTTTTCTGCTCAGTGATTACATGGCTCACATGTCCAACAAGTTGTCTAGCCACAGAGGCAGCAACACTTTGGCCAGCCACAGAGACTGCCACATTAAGCCCAGAGGCTGGAACATTTTGGCCAGCCGAAGAGGCTGCCATGTTTGGATCAACTGTATTTGGACTGATTTCCATATCCACAAATCAGATTTGTTTTAAGACTATTATAAATATTTGGAGGTAGTTATGAGATCCAGAACCAACCTTAATCAGAATTTGACTTTTTCAGACCCTGATGAATTTCGCACCCTGATGAGCAGACCCTGATAATGCGCGTCTCAGACCCTAGTGACGAGGTTCAGACCCAACGGCGAGCTTCAGACCTAATGACGTTCAGACCCTAAGTTTCAGACGCTGAGGTATGATTCAGACCCACGATGAGCTTCAGACCCAACGACAATTCAGACCCAGACGACGATTCAGACCCTGAGCGATGTGTGTCTGGCGATGTGCTACAGACCCTGAAGTATCTGCCTCTGAACTTAGACTGTGAAGTGAACTCGGTGATGATGCCTCTGAACTTGGCCCCTAAGATGAAGTTGCGGCGAGCCTCTGAAATCAAAATTGAGTCAGAACCGGACCAATGTTTCACTATTCTGAGGCTTGTTGATGAGGCAACAATCTCCTTAAAATAAATTCATCCCATACCAAAGGTGCAGTAGAGCGTGAGACGTTTATTTCCCAGGATGCAACGGAAATAACAAGTATGGGCACCACCAAACTTGTTTTCAACGAACCACAAAGTGTTTGAACTCTTTCAACAAAAAAACAAAGAAAACCGAGGAAAATGCTTTTGCTGTTGTGTGTTCTGTGTTACAAAAATGAAAACACTGCCTCCTTTTATAGAAGAAAAATAAATATGTCAATTAAATCACACTAATGAGAGACCTTTCACTTGAAGTAACCCCAAATTAATTTAATAGAATTAAATTAACTGTTATGGAACTTCAAAAGGCTTGAAAAAAAATAAAGAGACTTGCAAAAATTGACTGGGCCGGGCCCGCGTAATTTGGTCCGGCATTCGTGTACGCAGAACTCGCGGGTGCACACGAGTCAGACTTGTTCGGATTTTGATTTGTACTCCCACGCGCACGTAGAGAGAGTCTCTATCCTTATAACACTTACCCATCTACATATGAGTAATCATATATAAGCACACTTTTCTTTTATTAGCTTTCCCATGTGGGACAAGCTAATTTCTCTTTATTTTCCAACACCAATGGGTGAACTTTGAGCAACAATTTCTCATTCACCCAAGCACCATTTTAAGCATATGAATATACCATTCTGAACTACTCATGGAGGAGTATTCGAATCACTCAAAACCAACCACTAACACGAAGTGGACCATGCTTAAATTTTGCCTCAAAATGCTTACTAATAAGCATTTTCCAACAGCATACATATGGACAAAAATACTCTTAAAAATGGTCTTGTTCTAACTAAGTTAGTGATCATGAAAATTTGCTAAAAAATATATGAAATTATGCGACATAATTTATATCCAAAAGATAATTTAATTGACTTAATTATTATAATAAAAATAAGATGTCACATATTTAAATTATTAGAAATATGTTGATTTGGTGTCTGAATGAAATTATAGTGCAATTTTCCAATATATAAATAAAATACTTATACATTCTTTTAAAAAAATGTGACATAGTTCCATAAAAAACGTACAAAGTATAGTTAAAATTTGTCAATAATTTTAGGTTTTTTAACCTTCTAAAACCAATAAAATAATTGTGAACAAAAATACCTTAACAGTCTCTTGGTATAACATTTGAAATAATAAAATTTCAAATATAGTTTTTATTAGTAGAGTTTTAAGAAATATAGTTTTGGATTAAAAAAAAATTTAAATGTTTGGTTATGTGTGAGAGTTTTTATTAAAAAAATAAAAATTACTTTATTTACAATTGTGTTATGATGGAAATGAAATAATAATATTAAATTAAATAAGAATATTATAAATAATTTAATTAAAAAAAAAAGCTTTATATGCTCAAGTTTCAAAAGCCCAAATTTTGAAATTTTGATAATAGATGAGAAAATACATTAAGCACTACTAATTTTTTTTGGAAATAATAGTTGACATTAAAAAATTAATTGATCCCAACTAAAAATCATACCAAATAGACATTAAATAACATTGTCCCTAGTATATCGCATTAGACAACTCCATCATTCTAACTAGACTAACGCAGTCTACAACTCATCGAGTGTGTTGGACAAGATTATATAGCGCATTCGACACACTGTCTATAAAAATGTTAATTTATTCGAATTCGGCACCGATTCATATGGATTCGGAAAAATATGAATATGTATTAATAAATATGCGGACCCGAAATTTGAATTTTAAGGATCAATATGGTTTTAAAATTAAAAAAGGAATAAAATATTAATTTTATTTATGGTTTTATTATAATTGTATCCTTAGATTTAGATGGATTTTGAATTATAAATGTTGTTTTAGATGTTAAATGGCTATTTTTAGTTATGGATGTTATTTCATTTCATTTTAATTATTTAAAATTAAATAATTTAAAAATATAAAATAAAAATCCGGATTTTTTGTGCGGATAGATATATTTGGGAATTCACACAGATAAAATCCGTATCCAGATCCGCTTAAAAATATACGGATCTAAATTTTAAAAACTTAATATGAATCCGGATATATATGAATCCGAACTCATTTCCTTCATATTTTGAGCAAAATGAGTTAACATTTAGCTACCAATCACTGGGAACTATAAAAAAGTGTTACCAAAATTTCACAAAATCAAAAACACATTCATCTCATTTTAGTTTAAAGAAATCACAAATAAAAAATCTATAAAATCTAAATATTTTGTCTTGAGTTATTTTGTTAAACTTTGGTAACACTTTTTTTTTGGGGTCGAAATATTATCTTTTCTTTCATAAAAGAAATGAAAAATTTAGTAACAGTCGGTCGGAATTACTAGTTCTAATTCTATAAATGGTGAAATAAAAAGCTGTGTTACACGAAGAGAGTGTGATTGTGGCAGTGTCTTCATTGTCCTTGGGGTCCACTTCAACCTTCTTTAAACAGCCATAATCCGTTCGATTCAATGGACCTCAAATCTAAACCGCTATGATTATATTCACATATGACCACTCATATGAAAGAACAGTCTGAGTGCGTTTAATCAACGTCCACGTACTCCACATTCAGACAAGAATTCAGTTACATTTGGATTGAAAAGATCCCGTGGACCCCACATATGTCTCTATGTTAACCGTAGATGAAATCCAGATGGTGGCCAAAACCAAACCCCTTCTATAAGAAAAAAAAAAAGAAAAGAAAAAAAAGAAAAATGGAAAAAAGAAAAAGAAAAAGAAATATCACCGTCTCATGAAATTTGTATCGCGCTAAACGAACACACACAAAAACACGACGGAGACGAGCTTCTCAATTCTCATGAACTTGGTCGTGCTATGCTATGCTAGTAACAGAACAGGCTTCTCATGTTGTTTCAAAACCCTAACCCTAATTCATTATCAGTTCTATTGATTTATGTGAAGTGGAATGGAATCAGAGAAAATCTTACAAAACCCTAGACCTTCACCTTCGCTCGCATTCACGAATAACAACAAGGCGATGCCGAATGAGCTGGCGCAGAAGCCTTCAACGCAGATAATTGACAAGTTTCGTGCGCTTTTGAAGCTACGAGAGGAGGCGGCTAGGGTTGGTGATGGCGACGTGACGCTGAGTACGGAGGAGATTGTGCAGATTTACGAGGTGGTGTTGGCTGAGCTGACTTTCAATTCTAAGCCGATTATTACCGATCTCACGATAATAGCGGGCGAACAGAGAGCGCACGGCGATGGCATTGCCGAAGCAATTTGCAACAGGATTGTCGAGGTTTGTTAATTATTTACACTAAGCGGCTGCTTCAATTTTGTAAATTAAATTTGAACTTGTAGTTTTTTTTTTTCCGGATAATCTATTTGGTTTCTAGTTTCTGGGGGATTTTGAAATAGCTTATTTTGTAATTTTGCAGTTTCACTCTGCATTGCTGTATTTTAATAAATTGTTAGGAAGTAGTATGGAGAATAAACAAAAAATAGTTTTTTCCCACTAGTTGTGAACTGCAAATTCATACTTTGAAAGTATTACAGTTATTTAGTTTTGCAAGGTTAATGCCAAAGAGTGAGAAATTAATGAAATCAAAATTTTGTTTTTGTTTTTCCCTTGCCTAGGGATGGGGGTGGTTCTGAACTGTCCAAGTTTTATTTTTGTTTTCTGCTGTCTGTGCTTAGGTCCCAGATGATCAAAAACTGCCTTCATTGTATCTTTTGGACAGTATAGTTAAAAACATCGGAAAAGAATATGTTAGGTACTTCTCTTCTCGTTTACCTGAGGTGAGTGCATCATAGCTTATGATTCATTTAAGTTCTGATTATTTTCAGATAATTTATGGACCTTGCTTTTTGAGGCACATAATTGTAATAAATTTGTGATTCTATAATCTTTCTAGGTTTTCTGTGAAGCATACAAGCAAGTACATCCTGAGATGTATAATTCTATGCGACACCTCTTTGGGACTTGGTCAACAGTTTTTCCACATTCAGTCCTCCAGAAGATTGAAGCAGAACTGCCGTTTTCTTCTCAAGTTAACAAACAACCATCAAATATTAATTCTCTGCGAGCGTCTGAGTCTCCTCGACCTACTCATGGCATACATGTTAATCCAAAATACATACGTCAGTTGGATCATTCTAATCCAAATAATGTAAGATTTTCAACGAATCTCTTCTTTTCTCTCTTTTCCCTTCCCAAAGCATGCAAGGTTTACTTTACATTATGTTGCAATTTCCGTATTGAACTATTGCCATTAGATTTCGCAACAAAAGTATATCAGTCAAATTTATGAACATCGGTCTATTCTTGTTTATGGCATTCTTCTTGTTAGATGTAACATAAAAACTACAACTTTTTGTTAAAAGATATAATTCCCAGTGGCATTTGCCATTTGGACAGTTGTGTCTATACTCTATTGGGCAAACATTTCATACTGTGTTGAAGGTCATCACCATGTCTAGATCATCCTCTCCCCGATGTTGCTTTGGATGGACCAGTGCGGCTTAGGTGCAACTAGTCAAGAAAGGTAACAGTAACACGCGTATGCTGTTGATTCAATTTCTAGAGGAATCATTCATTTGAGAGAATGCATAAAATGCAAATGGCTTCACAGTTGAAAAGGCCCTTTTTTGACTCTTTGAAGGGAAGTTGGGATGGAATCTCCTTTCAGAATTCGATATACATATTGCCATAGATGTCAAAGGCATGCCTCAGGCTTAGATCGCCGCGCCTCATGAAGGGTTAGGCTAGATGACCTTCATCAGGCGCACGCCTAGGCACAAAGGCACGCGCTCTTGAGATGGGCCTAGGCGCGCCTCTTAAAAATATTTGAGAAACCCTACCTGAATTGACCCGTCCAACCCGAAATCAAGTTGTATAATATTTTATTAATTAATCATTATAGGTTTTGGGACGGAAAAAACATTAATTTATAGCATTAGTATTTGTGTTATTGTAATTGTTTTTTATATTTTTCTTTATGCAATTTGCACCTCACTTTTATTAGGCGCGTGCCTCGCGCCTCCAGGATCCTTTGCACCTTAGTGCTTTTTGCGCCCTTAACAACATTGCTTATCGCTGATTGTTTATTATGTTTCCTGATCAATAGTCTCCTCTAACATCGGGCCTGCCCTATGGATCGTATGTTTTGAGATTTACTCATGTACTTTGAGAATTGAGAGTCTGGGTGGGTACCTAGTAAGAATTTGGTTGCCAGTTGTTAATATATTTAATAAGCATGCGAGCTCTATCAAACATGGTACCAACCATTTAGTAGGCTTTATTGGCTAAGCTTTTATATATCTTTTTGCAACATAGGCCAGAGATTGGATGGCTATCTTATCCTCATATCTGCTTTTGATGATCATATTGGCACATGCAAAGTAATGGTGTCCTAGGATACTGGGTTACAATTACCACGGGTATAGGGTGACTACTGATTAGGTGACTGTTGAGTAAGTTTAACATGGACTTTGAACCTTATATTTGGTTTTGGTGTAGGTGCATATTTTTGTCTTGGTGTTTGATCTACAAATGTTTAGAAAACTGGTTTTTGCAGGGAAATAATTCAGGAATGTTTTTCCTTTTAAAAAAAAGTGTCTTAATGCATTGGATGTATTTACTTTCTTGTTGTGCTTGTTATACTTTTTGCCATATTCTCTTTTTCATTCTTCAATTGTGTCAGACTTCTTGTCTGCAGTAGGAAGTGAAAGTGGTGCTATGAAGACACAACTGACATCTGAATCATTGCAATGAAATATCTTGTCATAATTCTTAATTTAATTTTGTTTACTTGTTTATTTTTCTTGCAATCCTTGCTACAGTAACATTGGGGGAGACCAAGTTTAATTTGCATTTGTGCATGGGCTGAGGTAGGTGGTAAATTGGGGAGAAAAAAACTAGTGCTGTTGTTATGTTGATTGCTTTGATGCAATTTGGCCACATGAGTTCTATCTGAATTTTCTAGGTGTCAACAATCTCTTGTTACAGATGCATTTAAAATTAGTTCCAAATCAAAACAAAACTTGTGATAGTCCAACTGAGAAAGCAAATTAGTGCTTCTGGACACCTAGTAGGATGGATTGAAGCTTTCTTTATTTTTTCTTGTGTGCATTTTCTTAACATTTGTACCATGCAGTACGCATGTTTTGTTTTATTTTATGCCTCGTTTCCTGTTTGTAGTAGAAGAGGTATTTTCGAGCATTTTTTTTACCCTGTCAGTGATTTATCTTTTTCGCTATTGTTAGAATCACATACCTAACTGGCGAGGCTGCTGAGGATGTGAACTATTTTCATTTATTGACTGTAGTGTGTTTGTCTATTGGTGCACATGTGCTTGAGGTAGACAATATTGACATATAAATTGTGAAAATTGTTTGTAACCCTTGCAGAACATTCAGCAAGGAAGAGTATCGTCAAATCTGAAACTATATGGTCAGCAATCTGTCATCAGTTATGACGAGTTTGATTCTAATCCTTCAGATGTTACATCTGCACAGGTTGGTGATCAAAGATCGAATCGAACAGGTAGTGTTGGTCGTGCAACTTTTGCCCTTGGGCCCAATAAGCTGCATCTGTCTTCAACTTCCAGACTTGGAAGACCGTTGTCACCTTTGAGAATTGGATCAGAAGTTGATGAATTTGCAGTGGAAAATTCTCCTAGAAGCTTTGAGGGGGCCTCTCCATCTCATCCATTGTTTGGTTATGGACTAGGCAGAGCAATCAGCAGAAAAGAGGATATGAGTGAATGGCGGAACCACAATAAATTTGAAACTACTTATACTTATAGTCTTAGCAATGGGCACGGGCATCAAGGACCTAGAGCTTTGATAGACGCATATGGCAGTGACAGAAGAGCTTCTAACAAGAAGCCTCCACAAGTTGGACTCCTGAGTATCAATGGACTGGGCAAAAAGGTGGCATCAAGATCATGGCAGAATACTGAAGAGGAGGAGTTTGATTGGGAAGATATGAGTCCTACTTTTGTAGACCGTGGCATGAAAAATGACTATTTGCCATCATCTGTTACACCATATGGATCAATTGGGGCAAGATCTGACTTCAGCAAGTTGAATGCTTCCTCTAATATCAGGAGCAATCATTCTAGTCAGGCACAGTTATCTCCGTTAGATGATTCTTCTATAACTGCTGAAGATTCAGTTTCTCTGGGTGTATGTATCTCAATTTTGTTCGCTGTCCCTTCTTGTTGTTTAATCGTTGCTTTTCTGGACACCTAATGATATTCTTGCATACAAGTTTTTCTTATTCTTTTAAGTAGGTTTCTTGAAGTTTGCTTCCTGTCATTATATTAATTATGGATCCCTCATCCATAATGTGGTGATTATACCAAGTATCTTACATGAGAACCTGACTATGATTTTTGTTAAAGCATGTGATATCAGAACATGCATCCTGAATTTCGAACTTGTATCATATATTTTTTTTTAAAAAAATTAATGTTTTTTGCAGTCTGGTTACGGAACAGGTAAACCATCCGGGTTCCAATCTGAGCCAAATCAAAATCTGGGTTCTCGTTATCCTCGGGAAAGCTGGAATTTGCCACATCACTTCCTTCGATCTTCACACCCTCTTGATGGTAGTGGACGAGGAAGGGATTCCCAGATACCCTTTCCAGGCAGTGGTGTACCTTCAATGGGTGTTGTTGATAAAGCGGCTCCTTTCATTGACAAGTTTGTTGATGCTGATGCACAACTTGTTAGGCCCCCAGCAGTTGTGTCTAGAATGGATTCTTCTGGTCCTGAGTCGGTTAGCGTTGGGGCTTGGTCTGCCTCTTTACCGTCATCAACCGGCCAATGGGCTCCAGTATATTTGCATAAACCTCACATACCTACTGTGCAACCTGTTTATCTGCAGCAGAAACAGACAAGGACTCAGTTTGATTCGATAAACGCTGCTGGTAACATTTTGAATCAGGGCTCAAGTAAATCGTTGTATAATCCTGAGAGCAAGGAACTAAGTTTGATGAAGCCACCACAACTGGGTGATCAATATGCTACTTCATATCAACAAAACCAGGGCCGGGTGCAATTTCTTTCTCAGGAGGCTCAAAATAATTTCCTTCCCTCCATTGCAGCTTCCCTGCCACCTCACCTTCTGGCACCACAGTTGAAGCATGGGTACACCCAACAAGGGCACAATGCTGTCATGGGTATGGTTCCATCAAATCTTGTGCCTGCTGTACAACTACATTTACCTACCCAAAATATCCCGAATAGCTCCTTGCATTTGCAGGGGGGGCCCTTGCCACCATTCCCTCCAGGTGCCCCTCCTGTTTCTTCCCAAATGATACCTGGATCTCGAAGTGCAGGGCTAGTTGTCCCTAATCAACAACCAGCCAATGCATTTTCTGGTTTGATTAGTTCCCTCATGGCACAAGGTTTGATCTCATTGGAAAACCAAACCCCTGTACAGGTATTTGTTTGAAATGTAACTATCCTGTATGTTTATATTTTTTTCTTCATTGGATCTGTTGTGTTATGCAATTCGAGATTGTATTCAACCAAGTAATTCCTTTGTAGGATTCTGTGGGACTTGAGTTCAATGGCGATCTTCATAAGATGCGCCATGAGTCTGCAATAACTATCCTATATGCCAATCTTCCTAGACAGTGCACCACATGTGGCCTACGGTTCAAGTGCCAAGAAGAGCACAGCAGTCATATGGATTGGCATGTGACTAAGAACCGAATGTCCAAGAATCGTAAGCAGAAGCCTTCTCGTAAATGGTTTGTAAATGCCAGCATGTGGCTTAGTGGTACAGAGGCATTGGGAACTGATGCAGTTCCTGGGTTTTTACCTGCTGAACCCATTGTGGAAAAGAAAGATGATGAAATGGCTGTTCCTGCCGATGAGGAGCAGAATGTATGCGCATTATGTGGAGAGCCCTTTGATGATTTTTACAGTGATGAGACTGAGGAATGGATGTATAAAGGAGCTGTCTACATGAATGTACCAACTGGTTCAACAGCAGGCTTAGATAGATCTCAGTTAGGTCCGATAGTTCATGCTAAATGCAGGTCAGAGTCTACTGTGATTCCTCCTGAAGATTTTAAACGCGATGATGGGGTATGCATCTAGATATATTTCATCTATTTACTGTTTTCATCATCTGTTTTCTTTAGCAACTGTTTTCTATAGAACATTAATACCGTGCGGTATGCTGATTCCATCTAAAGTTGTCTGGACCAGAAGACGTTATTCCAGGAACGTCTTCACTCCAATAATCTGTTCTCTGCTAGCTTATGACATTTGGTTGGTGAATGCTTTCTATTGTCTTCATCTCCAAAAGGAAATATTTTTGTTTTGGAACCGAGTTTCAGTGGCCAGAGATCATAAACACATTTGAATATTAACACGAATAGTAATGGCATTTAGTTCAGGATGAGTATTTGCCATGGAACTGAACAGTAAGTTTACGGATGCATTTCTGGCTGTGGTAATTGAAATTGCTTCTGACATTTTTGTGTTCCACTTATGACATGCAGGGAAGTAGTGAAGATGGTAGCCAAAGAAAAAGATTGCGGAGTTAGCTTTATTAGACTGCTTCTGAGTACTTTGTAACCTGAGTTACTTCTTTTAGAGGTACGCTCGCTCTTACTTTAAACAGTATTGTTGGAGCTTGCAGTTCCTTGGCTTAGTGCCAGAATCACGTAAATGTATAGTTGGATTTGTATCACGCACATTATCTTGCAGCATGAGTATAATCTCTCTGGCAGATTTTCCTTGTCAAGCATTCCGGTGCCTCATGTCAACTCCTCGGAAAAAAAATATCAACTATTTCTTCAACAATGGTACAAAGGTGACCAATGGAGACCCGTGGTTCATTTTCACTATTGCTTCCTTTTCTCTTCTACTGACCTTCATTGGTGTAAGGGTGCAGGACTGCAGGTGCTCTCAGACTTGTTTTAATGGAATAGAATTGTATCATATCACAGAAAACACGATGACCCTCTCTGGGTTGATCAAATTCTCTTATGTTAGATTTATACATTTTATTTATATTTGGATCTCCTGGTAGCAGTGTGTATTCTGTTGACAATCTGTTGCTTATAATTTCTTTTTTTTTTTTGCGCACTCTCTGATTTTCTCCTTTCTTGCTAAATCGATATCCAGGAGTCGGCCAATGAACGAGGCATTATCATCATCGACCCATTTTTTCTTTTTCTTTTCTAAATTAATAGAACTGTCAGAAAAAGTGAGAAAGAAAGAAAATGTACAGGTAACGCTACTAAATTTGAAGAATCTCACTAAATTGCATGGATCAAATATAGCAAAATCAAAGAAATAGATGGCGTTGGTTGTTTAAACTTGCTTCGATCTCCATTTTTTTTTTTATCAAAACCGACGTGCATTCATGGATTTGGGGAACAAAATTAATAGAGACCCTAATCAATAATCACACGAACATTTCATTAGCAGCATCAACATGTTTTAGACTGAGTTTTGATCGAAGAAGATGAACAAATAAAACAAGAAGTTACCCCCAAAAAAAAATGAGAGAGAGAAGATGTCACATGCAATCACAACAAATCTTTTCAAGCCACGAGCTAAATTTGACAATCTTGTGGGCCAAATTAGAGGGGTAAAATCTGAAATTAATAAACTTAAGAGCTGAATATTTTTGCTTAATTTAAAAAATTAAATATAAAAGTTACCGTTTAGAATAAGGATTACTGGTTTTTTTGTTTAATAGGAAACTAGGGGAATTAATTTACCATATCCTATAAGGATTAGGAAACATAGGAAATGAGCGTTTCCTTTTTAGAAAAGGATTGAAATGCCTATATATATATATATATATAACAAATGCAGCATATTAGTTTGTAGCTTATTCCGTTTTACCAGCAAAGCCTCTGCAGCATGTATCACCAGTTTCATCAGAATCACCAATTTCACCAGCATCCGTGTAAACGGATGAGGCTGACGAGCAATGTGAGTAAAGATTTTTCTGTAATCACCCAATTTCTGGAAGAATTAAACTCGGCGGTTAGCCAACAACAGCTGCCAAAGCAAGAATCACCTGCTGATGATTTTATGGGCCCTGAGTTTGATCGTGCCAGGATTAAAGTGCGCCACGAGTCTGATATAAGGGCACTGTATGCTGACCTCTCAAGAAAATGCAAGTCCTGTGGGATGATGAGATTTATGTATGAAGAAAAGCATCGTGATCACATGGATTGGCACTTTAGAAAGAACAGGGATGCCAATAACAGCTCTAAGCGAAAGCCCTCTCGGAGCCTCTTTCCAAGCTCAAGTTTGTGGCTCCAGGCGAATAAAAAACCTCCAGCATTTGATGAACATACAGTTGAAAAACGGAAGAACCACCCAGATGAATTATTTGCTGTTCCTGCGGATGAGAATCAAGAAGAGTGCCCACTGTGCATGGAACGTTTTGATGTCTATATGAGTGATGATACCAACGATTGGATGTTTAGAGGAACTGTGTATTTGAGTGAGGCCAAGGCTTCATCAAGGAAATTCTACAAATCTCTGTTAGGTCGCATTGTGCATTCTAAATGCATTTAATTTTTCACATTATTCTTGATTCATTTGTATAGTTTTGTATTTCAGCTTTGAAACATTTGTATAATCTTTGAATGACAACAATTATCTTCGGATAAATCTAACTTTTCTTACATAATTCTTGTCTTATATTCCTTTTTATGCTTAGTATATATAATTCTTGTCTTATATATATAATTATCCGATTTGCCAAAAATATGTAAGAATGCATAATTTTCGAGGTGGACGGTGAACACTTAATTTTTTCTAACCTAATTCTTTTTTTTTTTTTTACATATTTATGTTATTCTTATTGCAAAAAAGTTATATTTAATTGAAAATTCTTTTAAATGTTAATTATAAACAAAAATTGTGTCAGTCACCTGGACGTCATTTAGCCGTCTCCCAAAAATTTTGGTTCTCTTCAACCGCAAAAATTATCCAATTTTTACATATTTTTGACAAAATCAAGTTCTATTAACCCAAACCAAGAATTCTACATATTAATATTGGAATATAATTAATGACAAAATAATCATAGAAGATGCCCACTAAAAGAAGAATAAAAATACAAATAAATACAATACAATTAAGTTACTAACTTCTCAACCTTCTCAACAAATTTACAGTTGAGAGAAGATTATTCGAAGAGTAAATTTATTAATTTATCCCTGAAACGAAAATTAGTCGTAAACAAATTGAAATTGAAATGAAACTTTCTTTTGGACTTCTATCTTCTTTTTGGTTGTCTTAAGTTTGTGAAAACATAAATGGCTCTGGTAAGCAGATGCAGAGAGGGAAACTAGATTGATTTTTTATACAAGACAAAAAGTAAAAGTAAATGTTTTTATTCCAAACTGTGTCGTTTTATTTTAGAGGTGTAAAATGGGTGTAAAAAAAGTGTACATATATCATTGTTGATAATTTTATAACTCTGTATTGATTTTTTTTCTAAATAAATAAATGACATTTTTAGGTGATATTTTTTTTGTAATATTCTAGTGTCATTTATATTTCAAACAGTTATAGATTTTGAGAAAGATTAAAATATACAAGTGCTTGAAACAAAAATGTTAGTAAAATATACTCATAGAATTATTGATAAATAAAATCACCCCAAAAGCCAACTTATCAACCTTTTAAACATGAATTTAGAGGTAATTATGAGTTTTCTTGAATTTTAAAAGATAATAGGTGAATTCCTAAAATTGGGGCTACAGATAAAGTATAAAAATTATAAAAATAAATAAAAAAAAAAATCATATTTTATGTTTAAAATTTGAAATTCATTAGGAGTCTTAAGGTTGACCAAATTTTGAGACCCAGGCCCAGCACAGCTGCACATCTCTGCAGGAATTCAAATGAATTGCCCAACTGCATCTTGATACACCGTTTGTGCCTCCGCCTGATCCTGAAGCAAAAGCAAAGGAAGATGAGAAGGCTTTTGGTATCATCTGGGAAGCAAGCTCTGGTAGCTTATTTGATTAAATTATTAATGAGACATTTATCATATTCCACCTTCCATTTTAATGCACTTTGTAAATGGTAATTGCTTGCTGCTGCCTGCTGCAGCTGTAGCCTGTAGCCTGTAGCCTGTAGCCCTTACATTATCAGAATTTATTTTGTTGGCAAGTAATTAATTAATGCGTCTTATTTTTTTATCTGCAGCACAGCTCAGTATTTCATCACCCACTCCCACTGTGAATATTAATACGCAACCCCAACCCCAACCCCAACCCCAACCCCAGGCCATGGGCCATGGCCCTCCTCCTTAATCAAACTTTATGCCACATATTGATTTGATTTAATTTAACAACTTCCGTTGGTTTCGCTATGACTGCTTGGTTGGTTACAATTTTACTATCTATATATATAGGGTGACATTATTACGGCACAGCTTGGCTTAAGTTCTGCTGGCTGCTACTACAAATAAACTTGCAGATTTTTCATTTGTTTTGTTTTTAATTTTATTAATCAAGCACTTTCCCCGGGGGTGATCAGCATATGATTAGGTAAGTGATTGAGTGTCAACCTATTTGGGTTTTAAGTTCTTATTTTGATTCTTCCCTCATAGATGAGATCGTTCAGTTTAAAAAAAAAAAGAAAAAAAAGAAAATGCAATTCTTGGCATATTAATGGATCAATGGCAGCTTGTTTTGGTTGTTAGAAGTAAGTATAAACCCCTGAAGGTCAAACAATCATTTGAAGACAAAGTTTAAGTCACCGAGTAGTACAAAGAACAAGAACTAAGCACACTGCATATCTACCAAAAGAAAAAACAGATACCACCATTTTAGTTGGTGTGAGCTTCAACATTCAAAGTTGTAATTGAACTAGTGCCTCATTTAAGGGATCATACAGATGAAACAAAACAAAACAAAACAAAAGATTAGACAATTACACAACAGTCCTTACACGATCGAACCTCTAATTAGCGCTAAACAAAAGATTTGGACAAATGGGAGACGTTATTCTGATTTGGCATATTCATCTTTGTTTGTCGAAGTCAATGCCCGAACCCTTTTACCCTTGCAAGGTGAAGCGCCTTTTTAACCGCTACCTGCTCTGGTTTCCAAAGAAACATCACCAAAGCAAGGAATCATCTAAGGTGCGTTCTTGACTTCTTCTCTTTGTTAAAGTTATTTGAAGCAAACACCCATATATATTCCTGCCTAAGTCTTTTCTTCTTACTGAAACACACAGAAGGATGATTAAGAAACCAATAGCGGATTAAACTAAACTCTAGCAATTGTATAGGCTACCTGATGTTGATTATATATTATGCATTATCACTCATAACTGCAGCCTTGATCCTTTCGACGGTACATTTGATTAGACTGCTCACAGTTGCCACCGATCCAAGAGAGAGTTTTGCCGTTGGAACTGAATCAACTAAGATCTGAAATGCAACGGTAAGCAGAGAGCCACCAGAACCAACCTCGAGAATTCCTCCTACATTAAGTCCTGGACCATCAGGAAGTATAGCAAAACCTGATGGCAGAAGTGCAACATAATCTGGGTCCCCACCATTTAAGACCATGTTCATTGCAACTATATCAACCGGAGCATAAATCACATATGAGCCTGTTGAATCAGTGCAGCTCTCTTGAAGCACCAGCATGTTGCTCTGGCTTGAATTTGCACTCTGATTTCATTTTTGATAATTCAAAATGTTAGTTTAATTATTAACGAGATAGAGTTCATGTTTTCTGTTCCTATGCAAGTATAAAGCAAAACCATGAATCTGCTACTTACATTTACGCGCAACAAAGAAACACAGTTTCCTGGATCACGTCCATTTGCAATGTGAGCCATTTCTTGAACTAGGCCACCATTAGAGAGGATATCCCACTGTGAATTGAGAAAAAAGTATGGATTAATCAATAGAACATTCAAACATGATTGAATGTATTATGTCGAATTGAATACTCGTGAAGGAAACAGTTGAAATGTGTTTCTAACACATAAGAGTGTGACAGAATGCAAGTAATTAATTCATGAATTTGTATACCTCACAGCGAGAGTTCTCATCGCGAAGGAAATCAAACACCCTCTTTGGTGGAACTGGAATCCAGAAGGAAGTTGCAGCACTTAACACAATACCAGGAGGCCTGCCTGGATCATCCATACTCTTTCTGGTCATGACCCTTACATCATCAGAGCCTGTTGCTGATAATGTTGTCCAAGCGTGAGCAGTTGAAGCACCGACACCAGTACAAAAGCTAGTCACCATCCTCTCTGCCAACTTCAATATACTCTTCCTCCCTTCCGTGTTTGTTATCACTGTATAACAAAAGTTGAAATCCCAATGGTGGGAAAAAATTTCAAATGAACTAGACCTTAACAATTTTGATTTACAAAAAAAAATGTAATTACCACAAAGATCTCCTGCTCGAATGTTATTTGCCATTGAACTTGCAAGACGCTCACATTGTCGATCTAATGTAGCAACCCAACGCTTTGCTCCAAATGCTAGGCCAGAGTTAACTAGAGGCTTGTAGATATTGTGGACAGATCTATCATCAACCTCTACATGTTCCAACCATATAACCTGAAGTACATAAGATCAAGGCAAAATCATGACACAAGTCTATTTGATATATAATGGAATTTATTATAAGGAAATGACTTGGTATTCAACTGAGAATAGTAACCTACCTTAGAGTAACCATTTGGCAGTTCTTGGATTAAACAACCTGATGGCCTTCTCCTACATTTTGATATTGGACTAGGGCGTAAGTTGTCCAAGGAAACATCAACAACTGCCCAAGTACCATCAGGATGTTGTTTACAGTACCTAACAAAATAATTTTCACGAGTAGGCACAAGAGGAGACGGAACCTGGAACTCAGCAGTCATCTACAACAACAAACAAAAAATAACTTGAAATGTTAGGTATGTATTACAAGTTAATTGAACCAATTGCATACAATTAATGGATAATTTAATAATTTCATTTCAAGAAAGTATTCAAGTACCACTTGCAAGGCTCCGTTGTAGTTTCCTGCAACTCCAGTGGATAGGACTTCAAGGGTCATAGCTCTTGAAACAATACCACAAAACACACTAGACCATTGATTCTGGAAAAAAAAATAAAACGTTTTAATAATGTTAAATCATATAAGAAATATGTTTGTTCGATCTAAATATATGAATCAAACTTAAGGAGTGAAACTTGCCACATCCATGAGAATCTCAACAACGTTAACATGATTCATGATGACAACTGCAGATTCTCTTGAAGCTTCAGATCTTAATCCCAAAGGTTTAGGCCCAATTCCCCTAGGGAAAGATCTCAAGTATTCATCTTGATTTAGCACCTCATGATGGGTGGAGTTTTCGTTGTTTGTCCACAAAGGCTCTCCAGCTTGAGCCATCCTCATCAGTTCCTCCATTGCTGTGACAGCAAGCTCAACAATCATTGTCTTATCTGCTTCACTAGTTCCAGTACTAATCGATCTAACAAGGTCACCGCGTCCTCCATACATCTCTCCTACAATGCCTGATTGTGTCCCCAGATTGCTAAACCCGAGATCAAGATTACGGTGAGGAAATGAAGATAAGGGCTTGCCAACATATTTGGCAGCAATGCCTGATATCCTATCGATCTGCAATAAAATAAGGAAATATTGCTAGATAAAGAAGTTTTAGAACTATAAATATGATGGAAGATCATGAAATGTGTTTCGAATTGCAATCACCTCGTCTCTTAAACGAGCATTTTCGATTCTCAAATGTTGCTCATCAAAGGACATCTCACCAAGGGCTGCTGGCCCTCCACAGTTGGGGCAAGTAGCATTGCCAAGGGCTTCTTTGTACCTGTTATTCTCGGCTCGGAGTTTTTCACTCTCAGCCTTCAATATTTGGTTCTCATGCCTCTCATGTTGAGCCTGTAAATCAATGTTGCAAAACGTAAGCGAATTAGCTACCAAAAACACTTCCAATTTCTTTCAATATTATATGGAAAGTCAATGGAGACATATGGATCCGGAGTTTGTATTAAGTTTTCATAATCTTCTCCTATATATGTATGTTTTAATAATAATGTATGATTAAGATTTAATTACATTTAAATTATTATCTAATAATTATCGATCATAAATATTATGAGTTCAGCTTCGAATCTAAATGATTTTGAACATGGATTAAATTTTGTATAGTCGTTACCTTTATTTGGGTGCGTTTGTTTTGGAACCAAAATTTGACCTGTAAAGGCTCTAACCCTAACTCACGGCTCAGCTCCTTTCTTTGCTTATCATCAGGGTGGGGACACTCCTTGAAGAATCTGATAAACAAACAACACAGACCCTAAGACCATCAGATTAACAACCAAGACAAATTAAAAATTAATCACTCTTTCACACGCGCGGGGGCTTGAGCAAGGAGATATATAATAGCTTACGCTTCCAATTCCTGGATTTGATTCTGAGTGTGGCGGTGGTACCGCTTCTTTTTGAGGCGTTGGTTAGGATCTTGATCATCACCAGAGGGAGCTTCCATGGTTTCAGTGCCTGATTTTGTTTCGTAGTCGTCGTCTTTGAGCTTTCCCAAATCACACTCAGAGCTTCTCGTTGTCAAATCGAACATATGATGATCACTCTCAAACATGTTTGGCTGAAACATTTTTTTGATAATCCCTTAAATATAGCTACAAATATATTCTTGATATTCTGTCAAGAAAATACAAGAAGACCAAGCATATTTTAGAATCGTGTGAATTCAATGAAAGATCACAAAAATAAAGGTTACAGTAAGAAAGAAAGATGAACATCGGGCATTTAAAACTATATGTGTCAGGCAAGTAATGTATTATTTGAATTAAGATTCAACAGTATCAATAATAATGAGACAAATGGAACTTATATGGACTCGCATTATGTAAATCTTAATTATAATTAATTGAATGTTAAGCACAAATCCAACCTCATCCGATGTATACATTAAGTACAAAGAAGGCTCTAAATCATATGCATGTACATCTCTCTCTCTCACTCCTCTACCAAGTGATATTAAAAATTGTCGCTGGTGAGGTTGGTTTCAATAGTCTCTGGTTTATACTGAGCAAGCTAATGAGATTTTTACAACTTTCAAAGTAGCAGAAAAGACTATTGTTTTGGTTTATATTAAAAAAACAAAAAAAAAATTGATTTATGCCAAGAGACTAGAGATTTTAAAAAAAAAAAGAAAAAAAAATACATGAAAGAGTTGACACTATTAGTAGACTTTATTTGACAATCCCCATAAACCAAAGAATATAACGCCACCTTGCTGTATCCCACCTCCCTTTCTCTCTGCAAAATTATAACCTAAAATTTGTATAAATGAAAGACTACATCAAAGAATCTTTTAGTATCATACACATTGTTGGTTGTAAAGGACTTACCGGTAAACCACTTATGGGCTGTCGTGAATAGAGATATAAAAAAAAGGGTATGAAATATAGAGGAATACAAAGAATAAAAGGGCACACAACACATGAAGAGGGCAAAAAAAAAAGGAAATAAAACCAACAGAGAGTGAGTATGAAAGGGGAGATGGAAAGGAACAGATGTAGGGGATGTGGCAACAAAGGAGTTATTGCAGAACGTATAGAGATGGTGGAATCGCATTTATGGCTGGTGAGTTGAGAGTAATTGCATTTGAGAAGAGAGAGAGAGAGAGAGAGAGAGAGAGCATCGTCTTTCTTTTATTTCATTTTGTTGGTAAGGTGAGATGAATTAATCTCAAATTTACTCTCCCGTATTCACACTTGCGTATACACGTGTCAGTGTTTTTTTGTACGTAATTACATATGTGTGCTTGTAAAACCTTAATTCATTTGCTGCTTCACCGTCAGCATGCATGTTCATAATTGATCTTATCTAATTCTGACATAGAATTGTCATCACCAAAGGTAGAGGAAGGAAGTAACAACAACAACAACAAAGAGGAGTTATTGCTAATCGTATTCATGAGATGGTGCGATTTCATTTATATATGGCTGGTGAGTGGTGTAAATGTAATTGCCAAGAGAGAGAATCTTCTCTTTACTTCACATTTCGGTTTAATTAGTTAGTTATTTATCATTTATTTTAACCATTTCACCGTGCCTTTTAAAAATACATTTATTTTTATATTATTAGTTAATAGCCTTTGATTATGGGATAACAAATATTAAAATATCTTGAACATTAATTAAAGAGTTGATGTGAATGTGTATTTTTAAGCAACTGTTGATCAATCCCTATTACATATATATCTTTCATTTATATATGTTTTCTCAAATATAACCCATTGCAATTCGCCAACTATCATGTAATATATCTCACATTATTAAAAAATGATGTTGGTAATGTTCTTATAAAATATATTTGGATGAGTGAGAAAGCTTTAGAAAGATAATTATAGATGTTCAATATTTTAAAGCATTTGATAATTTAATACCAAACGTATCTCCATAATTTAATTAATAACATATG
>SKCR01019337.1:0-64155 GCA_019454045.1 Zanthoxylum bungeanum | reverse complement strand
TACAAAATAAATATAAAATTATTACAACAACTTAATAAAATCATTACAAAGCATAAGCTTGGAACTGATTGCAAGATTCAATTTTAAGTTGCACATATGTAGGTTCGGTTTAAAATTTCTGAACCAGTCTGAACTCTGAATGAACTAATTTTCAATTGTGTAACCAAATCGAACTAAATAAATCAAGCTGTTCAATTTTTTAACCGATTTTAACTGAACCAATTTCTTATTTCAATAATTTTTCATATTTCTTTAAAATAATAATGTTGATGGTGTTTTTCGGGCACTATGTTATTTAAACAACACGACAGGGGTAAAAGGGGTAACTCCATTGATCGAGACCGTTAAAGCCGACCCGACAACTTGACGGTAAGAGGCCGAGCACTTTATACTAAATGGCCGAGCACTTGAGATCGGATGACCGAGCATTATCAGATCGACAGCAGCATTTTCAGTTCAAATGGCTATCATGACCGACCTCATGAAGACCGAGCACATGACGAGGCGTGCTCAGGAAGATAAAGCATCCTATTCTTGCGGGAAAGGGATAAGTTGTCCTACTTTAATGGGGTAAAGTAATAAGTTAATATCCTAATAGGATAAAGGAAGTAAATGTAGTTTTGATTAGGAATCCTTATGGGAAAAGGGAATAGTTTTGACTATGAATCCTGATAGGAAAAGGAGACCATCTCCAATTGGGAATTCTTGTACAAATAGGAATCTGATTTCTTCACCATTATAAATAGGAGGGTAGAGTGAGTGTAGAAGGACAAGTTGAAGGCATCATCTGAAAATCATCACAAGAGTGAGAGATTCGAATTGTAAAGTTCCAATTTGTAAGAGCGAAAGAGAGGTCTGAAAAGGTGTATTTGAGTAATAAAAGAGCACCACCCTGTTCTTGCCCGTGGACGTAGGTCGGATCCCAAAATCCACCGAACCACGTTAAATCTCTTTGTCGATTGGTGTGTTTTCCCGTCTCCCGCTAAATTTGCTTTTGGTACCCCATAACCAAACAAATTCACCGTTGAAGGAGGATTAGCCTCGGAGGTGATATTCCCATATTACCCCGAGACCAAAATCAGCCGTCAACAGTTGGCGCCGTCTGTGGGGAACTCTACGAAAAGCAACTCGCGTAATAAGACAAATGGCGGAAGGCGGAAACCAACAATCATCAGGGGGCTCGGCTGCGGACTGGATGGAAAAGATCGAGGAAAACCTTAGGAAGGAAAGTGAGGAAAACCAAACTCTACTAAAAACCATAGTAGACCGGTTGGAAAGGATGGAAGGAGCACGCGATGGAAAATTCGAGGCCGGGACTAGCCGGCGAAGGAGTGAGATAGCGGAAGGAAAGAGAATTGTTGATACAAGCGAAGACGACAGACCTCAAAGGAGGGAACCCTACAGGG
The DNA here is from genome assembly GCA_019454045.1 of Zanthoxylum bungeanum. Classification (NCBI taxonomy): domain Eukaryota; kingdom Viridiplantae; phylum Streptophyta; class Magnoliopsida; order Sapindales; family Rutaceae; genus Zanthoxylum; species Zanthoxylum bungeanum. Next base: position 62,749 of record SKCR01019337.1, on the reverse strand, counting down.
TGAGATCCGTGGTAGTACAAAGGGATTCCCAAACCGAGGACACATGGGAGGAGGAAGATGACAAATCATCACCAGATCCCTCCTACGATAGCCCTCACAGTACCCGGAGGAGAGGAAAAGAACATACCGAAGAGGTGCGGGACGACGCCGACCCTGAGAAACGCCGCTCCCAAGATAGCAGAAAGAAAAGAAACCTCAGAGGGCGGCATGGAACCAGGGACACCGGTATGAAATCTTGGTTACGGGAGGAGCTGGTCAAATGGGGAGTATACCCCAACGCAAACAGAGGGGATATCCAGGACGTCAAAGATGAGTCCCCCCTCACGGAGGAAATAAAATCGGAGAAATTCCCGAAGAGATTTAACATGCCGACCATGACACCGTACAAGGGCCATACCGACCCTAAAACCCACATTGAAAGTTTCACCCTGCTGATGGAGGTGCAAGGGGTAACAGGGGACGCCATCTGCAAAGTGTTCCCCCTAACTCTGGCCGGACCAGCCATTCTATGGTACAGGAGCTTAGCCCCAAGAAGCATCAGCAACTTCACACAACTGAAGAAGTCATTCATACGACACTTCAAGGGGGCTTGTGTCCCCAGAAAGACGATTGGAGAACTCCGGCTCATGAAGCAAGGAGACGATGAACCTCTGAAGATATTTATTGAAAGGTACCATAATATGGTACTCGAAGTCGGAGGGTATGAATCCCCTGAAGCCCTGGAAAGCTTGAAAGGAGCCTTGAGGGTCGGAAGACTCTGGACCTACCTAAGGATCCAGGACACCCCGGACTACGCCACCGCCCTGGAGGTGGCCCGGAAGTTCGTTTCGTTAGAGAACGAAGAGAAAGTGTCCCGGAAAGGGAACAACATCAGGGATAGAACCACAAGGGAGGGCGCCCAACGCCGAACAGAAAAAGAATCCAGAAGACCACCCCCGAAACACAAAGAATTCAAGCCACTGCACCGGGACAATCAGGAGAGAAGAGCGCCGACCCAAGTAAACCACGTGGTCAGGGAAGATGCATACATTCCCCTAAAAAAACCACTGGGACAAATTGTCATGGAGATCCAGGGGAAATGCCTCTTAGTGGAACCTGACCAAAGGAGGTTCCCCCCGGACAGAAGGAACCAAAAGGCTTATTGCATACACCACAACTCCAGAGGACATACAATGGACGGATATAAAGATCTGCGAGAACAAATGGAGGATCTAGCACGAAACGGGTATCTGAACAAATACATTGACCACGAGGTTATGACGACCAGACAAAGGGCATGTGGCCGCCAATTCAACTGAAAGAGGGCAGTTTGTCCCCAAAAACATAAATAAAACTTTCTCCTTTCAAAAGAAGGTTCTCGGCCACTTTCTTAAAACATAAATAGAAAGACCTACTCAAAAACCGGGGACAAACTTAGCACCTAAATACAAAAAGAAACGACCAAGCAATAAAGACTTGGGCAGCTCGGGGCTTGACCTTGCCCCACCGAGGTCATTCAGTTATCCGGCTCGGGATCGGGCTACGTCCCACCGAGTCATGCACGTTGGTCTGAGGACAGAACACTCCCTCAGAGCCAAGTACGTCTTTCGGCTCGGGGCTGGATTGCGTTCCGCCGAGGCCCCTTCATTAATCAGCTCGGGGCTGGATTTCGTTCCGCCGAGGCCATATTCAGCTCGGGGTCAGGTTACGTCCCACCGAGTCATGCATATTGGTCTGGGGACGGGACATTCCCCCAGAGCCAAGTACCTCTTTCAGCTCGGGGTCGGGTTACGTCCCACCGAGACATGCTCATTAGTCTGGGGACGGAACATTCCCCCAGAGCCAAGTATCTCTCTAGCTCGGGGTCCTCAGGGACATACCCGATGTAACGGATCCGTGAGAAGCATAGCACAGGGAGGGATGATACCCCTGTGGCGATTGCTTACTCCAGTGTTACCGAACATAAGGAGGAACATGCCCTTAATGTGTCGAACACTCTTCTGATCCTCACCTGCCCGATGTAATGGATCCGTGGGAAAGCATAGCACGGGGGACAATGACACCCCCGTGACGATTGCTAACTCCAGTGATACCGGGCCTAAGGAGGAACATACCCTTAATATCCCGGACACTCTTTGATCCATTCATCATCCGGATCCGCGGGAGGCACAGCACGGGGAGGCGTATACCCCTGTGGCGTGTGCCTACTCCAGCGTGGTAAGGAGGAGCCCTCATACAATACACAGGCTCCCGAGCGAACCGACGTGTAGAGGATGTGCCCTTACCGTTCATACGCTCTTCTGATCCGAATCCTGGTTCGCCGGGACACTGGATTGAAAGATTCAGAATTGTGTTTTGGAGGCCTCGGGCAGGACGCTGTTTCGAGGCATCTGTGCTGTTGTTTACACTTGTGAAAAGTTTTACTTTGGGACAAGTGCTAAGTCACCCCCACCTTTTGATTTTATCTTCGAAAGTTTTGTTTTTATTTTTTCGCCGGTCTGGCAGAGGGACGCCCATGCCAGATTCGGTAGGGCTTCAAAGGTTGATTCACTTCCCTTCTGAATAAGTCCCAGGGATTAATCGGCTCGGGGCTGGATTCGTTCCGCCGAGGCCTCTGGATTAATCGGCTCGGGGCTGGATTTCGTTCCGCCGAGGCCATTTGATTAGTCGGCTCGGGGCTGGATTTCGTTCCGCCGAGGCCACTTGTTCATTCGGTTCGGGACTGGATTTCGTTCCGCCGAGGCCACTTGTTTATTCGGTTCGGGACTGGATTTCGTTCCGCCGAGGTCGCTTGATTAATCGGCTCGGGGTTGGATTTCGTTCCGCCGAGGCCTCTTGATTATTCGGCTCGGGGCTGGATTTCGTTCCGCCGAGGCCACTTGTTTATTCGGTTCGGGACTGGATTTCGTTCCGCCGAGGTCGCTTGATTAATCGGCTCGGGGTTGGATTTCGTTCCGCCGAGGCCTCTTGATTATTCGGCTCGGGGCTGGATTTCGTTCCGCCGAGGCCACTTGTTTATTCGGTTGGGGGCTGAATTTCATTCCGCCGAGGACACTTGGTTATTCAGCTCGGGGTCGGGTTACGTCCCACCGAGCCAGCTCCTTTGGTTTGGGGACGTAACATTCCCCCAGGTCCAAATGCCTTTCTCAGCTCGGGGTCGGGGTACGTCCCACCAAGTCAGCCCTTCGGACTGGGGACATAACATTCCCCCAGGTCCAAGTGCCTTTCTCAGCTCGGGGTCGGGGTACGTCCCACCGAGTCAGCCCTTCGGACTGGGGACGTAACATTCTCCCAGGTCCAAGTGCCTTTCTCAGCTCGGGGTCGGGGTACGTCCCACCGAGTCAGCCCTTCGGACTGGGGACGTAACATTCCCCCAGGTCCAAGTGTCTTTCTCAGCTCGGGGTCGGGTTGCGTCCCACCGAGTCAGTCCTTCGGACTGGGGACGTAACATTCCCTCAGGTCCAAGTGTCTTTCACAGCTCGGGGTCGGGGTACGTCCCACCGAGTCAGCCCTTCGGACTGGGGACGTAACATTCCCTCAGGTCCAACTGTCGTTCTCAGCTCGGGGTCGGGTTGCGTCCCACCGAGTCAGTCCTCCGGACTGGGGACGTAACGTTCCCCCAGGCCCGAGCATCTCTCACAGCTCGAGACAGGATCACATGCCACCGAGCACATCATCGTTAACTCAGAGGCAAAATTTTCTCCTCACAATCGAGATTGGATCAGTCAGGGGTCAGGACCCCCAAATCTCTGGTACATATATTACAGAGGAGGAGTCATTTTTTGGACAACAAGAGGAACTTCATCTCCTGATGGAACGACCCAAGTAAGCAATTTGCTTTGAGGTGGTGAATCATTCTGAATAGAGTCAGCATCTCCAATAACCGAGGATATGAAGATAGAAACAGAAGACTTAGTTGATGGCAAAGACAATTTCTCGGTGATCTCTGGAGCGACCACCAGCAAGGCGATCAGCACACCATCTTTTTTTATAGTTCCCGGCATCAACTCACAAACTCGTTGTTACCGAGAACTAGGGGACAGATGTTGATGGTGTTTTTCGGGCACTATGTTATTTAAACAACACGACAGGGGTAAAAGGGGTAACTCCATTGATCGAGACCGTTAAAGCCGACCCGACAACTTGACGGTAAGAGGCCGAGCACTTTATACTAAATGGCCGAGCACTTGAGATCGGATGACCGAGCATTATCAGATCGACAGCAGCATTTTCAGTTCAAATGGCTATCATGACCGACCTCATGAAGACCGAGCACATGACGAGGCGTGCTCAGGAAGATAAAGCATCCTATTCTTGCGGGAAAGGGATAAGTTGTCTTACTTTAATGGGGTAAAGTAATAAGTTAATATCCTAATAGGATAAAGGAAGTAAATGTAGTTTTGATTAGGAATCCTTATGGGAAAAGGGAATAGTTTTGACTATGAATCCTGATAGGAAAAGGAGACCATCTCCAATTGGGAATTCTTGTACAAATAGGAATCTGATTTCTTCACCATTATAAATAGGAGGGTAGAGTGAGTGTAGAAGGACAAGTTGAAGGCATCATCTGAAAATCATCACAAGAGTGAGAGATTCGAATTGTAAAGTTCCAATTTGTAAGAGCGAAAGAGAGGTCTGAAAAGGTGTATTTGAGTAATAAAAGAGCACCACCTTGTTCTTGCCCGTGGACGTAGGTCGGATGCCAAAATCCACCGAACCACGTTAAATCTCTTTGTCGATTGGTGTGTTTTCCCGTCTCCGCTAAATTTGCTTTTGGTACCCCATAACCAAACAAATTCACCGTTGAAGGAGGATTAGCCTCGGAGGTGATATTCCCATATTACCCCGAGACCAAAATCAGCCGTCAACAAATAATAATAATAAAATATTTAGTTTATTAATGCTAAAAAAATTTTAATCACCCTGTGATTTTGAACTAATAATTCTCGAAAGACCTAATGGCCCCTGACCTTTTAAAATAACCTATTAGACATCGAAAGTTTTTTTTTTTTTTTTTTGGTAATTAATAATCCTTAATTGCTTATGTAGACAAATGCGTATAATACCAATCCAACAGGCATGTGAATGATAAAATAAAAATATTTGTTGACTGCTGTTTTTCATAATAAGCAAATTGAGTATATCATGAATCCATTTTCTTTTCTTGGTTAAATTTTTTTTATGGATCATGTTTATATGGTACCATCTATTTTAAAAAGGGTAGCTTTCACCTGCCTTCTGACAAGAACTCACTTGGGTTGGAAACCAAGCAAACCCCCAAGCATCTTTCTCAAAACCCCAAGAACTTTGAATACTGATTTTGTAGGAACAAAACCCAACCAAGATCATCCCCTAACCACCATGAAACTCACGTCCATGATAACCACAAGCATGAAATCAGATTGTATTTTGCTAGCAATGGAGACGCCACTAAGTTGACAAGCTTAGATAAGTCAATTTGAACTTGAAAAGGGGAATCCCTCCCTCACAAGAAATTTAGCCATAGCCAAAGCTTAAAAGCTTGAAAGTTTCTCAAAATGTTGTGTATGTTATTGCAAAGAAGAAGAAAACAAAGTTTAAATAGGTTACAAAGAGAAACCCTAAAGGTGTGAATGGACAAAAATGTCTCTAAAGTGAAATTACCAAAAGACCTAAAAACTACCTAAAGCTTTCACTCAAGCACGTCCCCAAAAGTCTTTTCCCACCTAAAGTAGCTTAAAACAATGATTAGAAACTAATCTAACTTAAGCTAATTTGAGGTGCTTACATCAAATAGTAAATTGACGTGCTTACTCAATAAGCAAGGTTCTAAGCATAATTAACCTTAATGACCTCGTCAACTAGCTTAATTACATCATAAATAAAGTCAACATGTCGAGCACAAATGACAAAAATGCCCCCACTTGGCCGAATTCAACATAGTCCCAAAATAGGTCAAATCGGGTCAAAAGGGTGCTGGTGCTGAAGCTGCTCTGCTATGCTTGAGTCTGAGCTGATCTGGGTCAAATGAAATAGCTTGGGGACCTCTCTGGTTATGCCCATGTGTCTCTGGTGTGCACTTGACTTGGTTGCTGCAACTGGTCACATAGCTCTGAGCTAGTCCCGCAAAGGCCTCTCTGATCTTCTTTGCTCTTTGACGTGTGATTGGACCTGTTGGCAACTGCATGGGTTCCTCCAAGTTGTTAGCTGCATCATGTAATGTCTCTGGTGTGGTTGGACTCATGTCATTCCCTCTTTGTTGAAAAAGATTCGACCTCGAATCTGAACCTGCATCAAAATGAGTTAAGTCAGAAACATTAAAAGTAGCAGATATGTTGTACTTACCTTGCAAATCCAGCTTATATGCATTGTCGTTAATCCGTTCCAAGACTTGAAATAGACCATCCCCTCTTGGTTGCAACTTGGATAATCGTTATGCTTGTATCTTTTCCTCTTGCATATAAAGCCACACCCAATTGCCGGGGTCAAACACAATGCGTTGGAAACCTATTATTCTCACCAACTCTACCTTTCCCTTATCATTCATACTCCCAAGCTTAATAACAATCAAAGATAATAAATCCATAGGAGTTAAAGAATTAGAATCATAATCAATCTCATAAGGCAAGTAAAAACTAGAAGAATGAATGCATCTATTATATGCAAACTCTGGCCCCGCTATTGCGTCTGTGATCTTCTTAGCTCTTTGGCGTGTGATTGGACCTGTTGGTAATTGAAAAGGCTCTAATGTTCCTTGGGTGATTGCATTCATGTCAAATGTTGTCCCTTGGATCATGTCACATTCTCACCATTTTGCTAATGTCAAAGGGGGAGAGAAAGTAAAGGAATGCACCTCAAGCTAATCTTTCTTTTTGAGTGTATTTTGTATAAATCTTAGGATTAAAGAAAGATGCACATGTTGAGGTATACGGAGTTTCCATCATCAAAAAGAGGGGAGATTGTTAGTACCATGATTTTGTGATGCCAATGAAGCAAAAAGGCTCAAAGATAAGAAGCTTAAGACATGAAGAAATTTGGCAAAGATGGTCAATGTTAGCGACTTGACGAATTGGTTTCGATAGTTTAAAAGCATCTACATATTAGCAAATCAAGTTCGATGAGTTCAAATTTGATGGTGAAGCCAAAATGAGCTATAAGATGATAAAAAGCCAAAAAGATGATGAAAAAGATAAAAGAGTAAGAGCCAAGCAAGATAAAGATCAAGATGATGATGATGATTAAGAAATAAAACTAATTGTAAGTGAGTTTATTTAAATGTTTAAAACTCTTAGGAATTATACATTTTGCATCACTTGCATTTAAAATGGCTTAAAACCCTTAAGAAAATATTTGTACTTTTGCACTTGCATCGGAAAATAGTTTTGAAAAATTAGCAAACGGTTGAATTAAATTTTAAATGATATACCGTTAGATAGATATGTGTCTCTAATTTGTTACGGTTCAAACGGAACACAATTCCGATATATAGAACGTTTTCTATATCCATATTACTACAATATGTTCATATGTGAGTTTTCTGTAGACTTGTCACATTAGAAAAATTCCAAAACTTTCATCTTAATGTTTTTTAGGCTGAATTTTTTACAGACATTATATATATGTATCTAGATTATGTAGAAATTTACGGATATTGATTTGGAATTTGCTAAAGCCAGTTATGGCCAAAATACTAACTGTTGTTAGGCTTGACTGGTCATCAGAAAGTTGCTGAGACATGGATACCGGACTCTGACACCAACATACCGATTCGTGGTGTTAGATTTGGTGCTTGGAGCGTCAATTCAAATAATGTATTGTACATTATATTTTATTATTTATTAATAAAAATAACTATATTTTCATTCCAAACCTTATTAATGGTATTGTCATTATGCATATTAGATTGATATATATAAATATGCTAAGAATGACATCAACCTTAGAATAGTCATGTAGTAATATTGGACACTGGGTGGTCCAATATTAGGATAATATTACTATTATAAACTATTCCTAAAGTAAATATTCTTAGTCGTTGGTTTTTGGAATACGGTCGAATTCCTATAACCTAGAAGATTAGCACATATCGTATATTGGAATTGGAGTTCCAATGGTTTAATCCGATGTACCATGAGCTTGGAAAACTCGTATAGACATGTGGGTATTCTTTGGAGCGAATATTGAATAACACACATGTGATTCCTAATAGTTGAAAGTATTCACCACCGTCAATAGGAATCTTCTCGAGTCGAGTAGCATATGTGATCCTTTGACTACAGGATAACATTGATTTTGTGTGTGATCCTCCACACTTTGATGCAATATATATTAGAGACCTTTCATGGTATGACCACTAGATGTTCGTTGGGTGTTGACCTATGCACTCGTTAATCAAGTGCGTATCAAGATAGGATCGGTCGGCCCGTATGTGTAACATAAGAGGTTTAGGTATCCATATGAGTAAGTCATGATTCTTAAGACTTTGGCAAAAACCGATAACCTATGGTAGATCGCATATATCAGAAATGGTGTTATGATTAGTTGTAAGGAATCGTGGACATGTCGACATGAGATGTGCGCCTCGGAAACTTGACGGTGTAATCTATGTTTCCTAAGCACAACTCGGATAGCCTACGACGAAGGGACTGTTAAACATATGTGATGACATCGACTTGTATAGTTTAGAAAGGTCGTTCGTGTTTTTCGCGAATTTTGAGATGGCCGAATTGCGTACATATAAGCTAGGCTTATATGACGAACGTGTCTGGACTTAAAGAGTCCCATAGTATGAAGTTTACTCGTTGATCACTTGGGTAGCCGATAATTTTTTATAATAAATAATATTTGATATTATAATTATCAACTAAAATAATTAAGTGTTATTGGATAACATTAATTATTTGCTTTGATCCAATTGGATTAATCCAAAATCACACAAGGGTTTTGTTGTAATTTCATAAATATCTCTACCATTGGAGGATATTTTGGTAATTAGAAATAAGTAATAGTAGGTGTATTTGGCTTGATTTAATTGGATTAAATCAAAGTGGTAGACATATAACTAATTCATTAATTAAAAATTGTCTTGATTTAATTGGATTAAAGCAAAGTGATAGATAAAATGTGATTAGTCACACTTAATTATACATATTTAAACAAATTAGATTAAACCCACATAAAAGTTGATTAAACCTTTTATTAATTAAAAATTGCATAAGTTTTGCTATAAAATGCATGCTTGAGCAATGTTTTAATAAAGCTTGAGAAAGCTAAAACAAGTAAGAATTAGAGATATTAGCCTAAGTAAAATAAGAGTTTAGAGAAGCTTTGGAAGTTCTCTACAACATTGCAACAAGGAGAAAAAGATTGGATCTTGAAACCAAGCTTGCTAGCTTTGGGAATTCTCTATAACAAGAAGAAGAAAAAAATTGGATCTTAGAACCAAGCTTGCTAGCTTTGGAAGTTCTCCATGATATTTCAACAAGGAGAAGTAGATTGGATATTGAAATCAAGCTTGCTAGGTAAGTTTGATCTTCTCCAAAGCTATGTTTTCATTAGTGAATTATCATTAGTGAGACATATAGTGATGAATTATGTATTAGATACATAATAACATAGCTTGATATTGAAATTAGGCTAATTAATTTTGTACGGATGCTAACACAATATGCTTGTAATTGGGTCAAAATGTTCGAGTTGGACATGAAACATTAAATTAGAGTTTAGAACTCTAAATTATAGCTTGGAGTTATGACTACCATTCTAGAATTATTTGACCACCTTTGAGTGACCTAGAATTGTTCATGAGTCACTTCATTGTGAGATTCTAATTTGATTTGTGTTTTGATTCAAATAAATGCATATATATATTTAGAATACATGTATGTTTGTTGTATAATATGTGTTGATGTTGGTTCTGATGTTAAAATTGGATTTTAGGTGTATTGAAGTGTCTGGATAAAATTGGAGGTGTTTAAAATTGATTTGTAAGCTAAAATGTTATCTGCCAATATTTTGCACAAGGCAGCATCGCGACCCTGATTTCTAACGTCACGACACTGAGCTTTCAGACTTTCTTGCATCGTGACGCTCACTCTTGCGAGTCACGACGCCGAACTCTAACAGGTTGGATGTTGTGAACTCCCAAGCCTGCACGTCGCGAAGCGCTGAGAGTCGTTGCCAATGAATGCTGAAACTTCATTTTCTATGTTTTGGAGTTTCTAGACTCCGATTTGGTCCATGTTTTTTCCTACGGACTCATAACGAAATATAGTATTCCATAAAATAATTTAAAAATGCACCCATGCTTGATATCCATGGGTTAGACCCACTTTCACTGCGCAGGACACCAATCCGACCCTATGGGTCCCACCTCCGCCCCAATAGAATGGTATGAGGGCAAATCTTAACCACACAACACGTGTTGTATGTTTGACATGTTTTTGAATCTATTCCTCTATAATTTTAATTTAATTATGCATAAGTCATATTGGATATGCATTACATATTTTAAATTAAAATTTTATTTTGACCGAAGCATGTTAATGACTTGATTGTCATAAATCTCCCATGATTAGATGATTACTTTATTTTAAGTAATAATATTAATAATGTTAGAGAATTATTGGATGATATGTCTTGTCAAAACGGAGATGAATGATTTATTACTACTTATGCCTAATAGCGTCATTATTGTGAGGGTATAAGTGCTCGAAACTTAGGTCGCTCCGGTAAAACATTAGATGTAGCGTGATGAGTTGACATAGTCACCCAACACCGTCATTATTGTGAGGGTGTACTTACGAAGGTCATTAGTGCACATTGACAAGTATACACCTGGAACATGTCTTAATACAATACCATCCTTATTGTGAGGATAAGAAACGGTTTAGGACCAAACTCAGGAGTCACATGAATGTAATTGACCTTGAAGGTCTACTTAATGAGTTTATGAAGACCAAGCCCATCATTATTGTGAGGCTGGAGTAAATGTCATGAGATCCACTTCCCGTTATGAAATTTTGATTGTCAAATTTTTATTTTTCCGTTAAGGGAGATTACAGAATTACATAAAGTAGTTGAAGACATTAATAGATTTACAATTCATAATTGTATTAATATTTTTATATTGAAATGAAAAATATTATGCTAATGTTTAATTATTGTCTTGTAGATGGCTGCTGCAAATTCATTAGTGCAACTTTTAGATTCTAATAAACTGAAAGGAGCCGAAAATTATTTTGAATGTGAAATGAACATTCGCCTTGTCTTGGAGTCAGAAACGTTGAGCTATGTGACGATCGATCTATTGCTTGTTGAAATCAATTCTGATTCCACTCCTGAAGAGCGAGAGACTTTTAAAAAATGGAAGGAATATAACCTAAGAGTGAAATCATATATTTTAGGATCGATGGTTTCAGATTTGCCCATACAGTACATATAGGTACCTGATGCTTGGAGCATTATGAGAACACTTAATAAGTTGTTCGAAGTAAATCATGAAAATGAAATATATCGGAGATATAAGGATTTGTTCAATGCTACGCTTAAGGATGAAGAAGCTGTTAGTATTCATGTTTTGAACATGATAGACCGGATTTGATATTTGGAACGACATGGCATAATGATCGTTGAACTCAAAAGGTATCAAATACCTATCAGTTGTAAGTTTGTTGAAAACTTAGTGAAAGCTTCAAGCGTGGCTTTGAGAAGTGGACGTAGGCAAAGAGTTGGCCGAACCATTATAAATGACGATGTCAAATTTCTCAATCCCTAACTCTTTTATTTATCACAAGTTTTACATTATTTTTGCATATCACATAGTAAAACTTGTTGTTGGTAAAATTGACATTAATAATTACTTTAGATATTTTAATCATTGCTTATCAATTGTGAAAGTTGCATTCTAAGCTTAATTGGTAAAACTACTAACTATGTAGCTTAAAATTGATAAGATTTTTAATTCCGTATTATTTTGTCACTTACCCAATGTAGGCATTGCATTTTTGCATGTGAAACCCGATGATGAGTCTCAGTTGGAGGCACTACCTTTTAAGTCACGGAAGTCGCGAGAAACGGATATCGGAAGGGGAAATTCAGGATGAGTATGCTATCAGAGTCGTTTCACGTGTTCACTGTTTCCGTTCGTGCTGCATTCTTAAACGCGTTCGAACGTCAGACAGATTGCGGGCGTTCGTGTCGCTTTCGAATTGGCGTTCGAACGGTATCGGTATTTCTGGTTTTGCTGTTAGCCTCATGACCCGAGCCCATTTAGCCCACATGCACCCTAGCCTAGCCCAAGCCCACTTAAAACACACCCAAATTAAATCAAATATTAAGTTAAATATTAATTAGATAATGTAATTAAATAAAATAATTAATTAAGTCATATACCAAATTAAATAAAACAAATAAAATCTAAATAATCACCTACCAAAATAAATAAAATATTTACCAAACATAAAATAAGTATATGCCTAATATAAACTAATCAAATATAATCATTCCTAACTAAATAATATATTTACCAATCTAAAATATTTGACTTCCTAATCAACACCAATCTAATCTTGTAACTTCCTAATTTATAATATTTTGTCCCCGCTCAATCTTGTGTATGCCATTCTTGAGAAGCCTAAATTAGAAACCAAGATCCTATTCCTTGTGAGACAAGGTGAAGCCCTATCCATTCTCTATATAAACAACTACCACCCAAAGCCTCTCCTCTCTCTATAGTTCACGTTTTTCACAAGCAAAAGAAGCCAAAAATTCTGTCCACTCTCCATTCTCTCAAGTTCACACATACTACAAAGAAATAACACAAAAATTATCTTCGTCTCCTTCCCCTAATCACCGAAAATCATACTTCCATTTAGCAACCTAAATCACCCCCAAAAGAAAACGCCAAAAAACAGCAGCCATACACGCCCAAAACAGCAGCAAAACGACCTTAAAACAATAGCTCGAAATCACCTTAAAACAACAGCAAAATACCCCAAAACAGCCCCTAAATCACCTAAACCAGTAACTAAAAAAACTGTACTTTTAATCCTTAAAACAATAACTAAAAAACTGCACTTAAAGCCTTCAAAAAACACCCAAAACAGTCCATTAAAACACCAAAACAGTGACCTGAACAGCAAGCAGAAATACAGAGGAAACAGTAGCAAAGTGGAGGCCAAACAACAGCAAAATGGAGGCCAAACAGCAAGCAAAACAACAAAACAGTGAGCCAAGACGCTAAACCAGTGAACCGGAGAAGTAGCGGTGTGATAGCCCTTCCGACGGCCGTGAAACGCGAGTTCGAAAGTCGACATAAAAGGTTAGACCTGAGGGTATTTTCCACATTCATTTTCTGTTTTATTTGTATTATTTATTGAATATTGCTTGCATGATTGTTATGTTGAAATGCATGTTGTGGCCATTGAGTAGATAAATATGCATGGATTATGAGATATGGTATGTTGTGGCTTTGGAATAAAACGAAAGATGTGTCAAATCTCGCGGTATATCGGATGAAAACCCGGACATAAATTTCATAGCCGATTCCGAATGGACGGTAGTATGATCTATACTCGGGATACAACTCCATGTACCGCTTGAGTAAATGACACTTTCTTTTGTCTTATATTGCTTTGATTTATTTATTTTTCGTCATTTGAATTCTGCATGTTACTTTTGTATGCGTGATTCAATCGAGCGCATGGGCTTAGAAAGTGCGATGAAAGGTCCCATACTTGGAGGGGTTAAAATCCTTTACCACGATGCTTTGCCGCGCCGGTTGATGTGTGTTCGGTTGAATGCAAGATACGTTCAATCGGGCATACTAAGTTTTATATTATTGTTTTTTAATTCTTTGTATGCATGATTCAATCGAGCGCATGGGCTTAGTAAGTGCGATGAAAGGTCCCCTATTTGGAGGGGTTAAAATCCTCTACCACGATGCTTTGCCGCACCGGTTGATGTGTGTTCGGTTGAATGCAAGATACGTTCAATCGGGCATACTAAGTTTGATATTATTGTTTTTTTATTCTTTGTATGCATGATTCAATTGAGCGCATGGGCTTAGTAAGTGCGATGAAAGGTCCCCTATTTGGAGGGGTTGAAACCCTTTACCACGATGCTTTGCCGCGCCGATTGGTGTATACTCGATTGGATGCGAGATGAGTTCAATCGGATACGTGAGGTCCCACATTGTGGATTTGTTTGTCTATGAATGGGTTGCATGCATCAGGCCTGGTTCCGTTCGAACGCGTTCTCGAACGCCACACGAACGTGAACCTTCTGTTTACCGTTCGAACGCGTTCTCAAACGCTACGCGAACGCGCACGCATTTTCCTAGTTTCATCATGCATCAGGTCTGGTTCCGTTCGAACGCGTTCTCGAACGCCACACGAACGTGAACCTTCTGTTTACCGTTCGAACGCGTTCTCAAACGCTACGCGAACGCGCACGCATTTTTTAGTGTTTCATGCATCAGGTCTGGCTCCGTTCGAACGCGTTCTCGAACGCTATACGAACGCGAACCTTCTGTTTACCGTTCGAACGCGTTCTCGAACGCTACGCGAACGCGCACCCACTGAACTGAGTCATTTTCATCAGATTTCATACATAATTGTTCCTAGTATCTATCCCTTCGTATGATGAATCTGATTGCTTCTCTGTGTTACGCAAGATTGTGTAGGTATCATTCATCTGTATTCCTCACATGTATGAGTACAATGTGTTTAACGTATTACAATTCATATATCCATGTCATGATAGCATTTGAGTATTATTTCTCATGGTATATCGGATGGAAACCCAGACATAAATTCCGTAGCCGATTCCGAATGGACGGTAGTGCGGTCTGTACTTGTGATACAATTCCACGTACCATTGGAAAAGTGCTCACATGTGTGCTTGTGTGGTTAATGTGTATGCTTGTGTTTTCTTGAATACAATATGCCAATGAAGTCGTATGTTAGTTGCTACTTTGATGTATTTTCAAGCATGCAATATTAGATGTGAAATATATGTAAATTCAGGTGTAAGTTTTATTTTTATGCATGTGAACTTAGAAGCATGATACTCTTGGAAATAAGTGTTACTTAAGCTTGATTAAATTATTACACAAATCCTTTCATTACAAGTGACATAAGTAAGGGACCATTCCGAACCCAACGGTTTGAGGTCTTCCCTTGCGAGGGGTGAGTGCGGCCTTAAATCTCATTTTCCCGGTTCACACCGGGTGGCGACTCCATTATTCTCCGGTTTAGTCCCCCGTGGCTACTCCGTACTCCCAACCGGGCCGCGAGCCCGGGACAGCATGCGTCGTCCAGTTTCTGTGTCCCACACCCAATTCACCCCCCTATTGGGTATAGTTGTTGTAGTTTAAGTGTGCTTGTAGGCAATTTCAGCAAAAAATAGCCAACCCTTGAATCTGAGACTTCAACCTCTTTATATAGACTCTCAAAATCCACTATTTCACCGCCTATAACGTCAGCTCATGTCACTTTGTCATCATTTCCCCAACCACTTAGCAAACAGTCATACTGACATTTGGCTCAACCACCTCTGACACCGAAAATCCATCATTCCAACCTTTTGGCTACTTCTACACGTTTTGTTGGTGTGACACCTTGCAACTCAACTACTCCGATAATGTTCCGTCTAGCAGGGTCCCTTCCCAAGGAGAGTTGTTGACTAACTTTCGTCACATCAGCCTTCTGAAGGTCCTAACTTCCGAGTAGGGCATACGTCATGTGACTACAATATAGGTCAGCATGTGATCCCATATTCGTTCCTCGAGTCGGCATGCTGAGATAGATGATACTTGTCAAAGCTTCATCTAGCTTCCTTAACCAGGTCGGGTTGCAAGAATAGACACCTCGGGTCGATTTCCACAAATACTCAAACGTGACCAAATCCAACACTTCTTCTTTAGGTCGGGTCGGATCAGCAACTCACTTCGTCCTTAGCTTACTCTGCCCTTGGGAGAACTCCTATGTATAGTGGGATCGAGCCCCTCTATCTGACTTCAGCCTTTCTGGGCTCTTGGACCTTTATCATCCTCTTTTAGCCAACTACAAACCTCATTCTACTTAAACTTACTCGAGGTGAAAAACCACCATCAACCCAAGATATCTCCAAGCATCAAAGGATTTGTTAAGATTCATGAAAAAACTAAGAATATCTATAGCCAAGCGAGTAAGATCTGATCTTGTGTTTTCCAGTTCTGATACTCAGGATTCTCCATTATCTGAGTTTTTGTTGATGATGATTCGTTGCTGCTTCTCTGAGTGATGAATTATTGTGGAGGTTGAACGTCTTGGCGAATCAACTTCTCAAGCTTGTTAGCTTTATGGGATGCCAAAACTCGAGATCGCCATAGGAGATAGTTATAATTGGAGTATTGAAGGTGAAAGTGGTGTTTGTGGATGATGATAAGTTCGCGAGATTGAAATTGGCCATTATCGAGCAGCTCTGATACCAAATAACAAAAGTGTATGAAGCACGTAATTTTGTTTAGTGAGCAAGAAAGCTCTGAGAAAATGATTTGATGATAAGAAATGATAATTGCTTTCTGTTATTGATTCTTAATGAATTTTACAAATGAATCTAACTAATATATATACACACTTTACAAAGCCTCGGTAACTTACAAACTAATAATTTCAGCTGTAACCGATTCTTTTACAGTTATCAAACTGTATCTGCTGACCTGGACTAACAGACAGCTAAGCTGGCACTTCCAGAGTGATGGTAGCTTGAGTACAGCTTATATGAGCAGCCTTAACAAAAACATATTAATAAATAAACCGTGTAAGTCCTGTGATTTGATGGCAAAAGACCTATGATTTGGTTGTCAGGTCCTAGGTTCTAGTACACGTGTGTATTTTTTAAAAGAACCATGGGTGATCGGGGGTTTTATCTGTTTCGTTTAAGCCTGAATTGGGTAATTTAGCCGCATGATTTCTAATATTTTCAAAAAATAAAATAAAAGAAATAAACAGTGTGTATGAAGAAGAATTAATGAAAAAAAAAAAAAAAAAAACACGACCCTTGTGAGAGCAAACCACTGTAAATAGAAAATTCCAAAACTGCTTTAATTATTGGCAGCATTGCATTATGTAATGCCTTCCTGCGTCTAATTTCTTGTTCAATAATTTATTTATTACTATCAAAATATGCTACCAATCACATAAATTAATAGTTTAAAAGATGAGCTGTCTCAAACATATCTTACAATTATTGCGGCAAAGAAAAAATATAATACACTACAAGAAAACAGTGAGTTAGCGACGGAAAAATCCGTTTCTATTCCGTCGCTAATTCATGATTAGCGACGGAATAGAGACGCAAAATATATGTTTCTATTTCTGTTGTCGTCAAACAAATAGCGACGGAATAATTTTTTTCGTCTCTAAATTTAGTGACGGAAAATATTCCGTCTCTAATTAGCGACGGAAAATCCGTATCTAATTAGAGACGCCATTGGTATGGTTTATTTTCCCTCTCTAAGTAGCGACGAAAAAATCTGTCGCTAATTAGAAACGGAAAATCCGTCTCTAATTAGAGAGAGAAAATTGCGTTTCTAAATCCGTCTCTAATTAGAATTGGAAAGTTCGTTTCTAATTTGAGACGGAAATTTCAATTTCTATTTAGCGACGGATTTTCTGTCTCTAAATTGAAACGGAAATGCCGTTTCTAATTACGTAGGGAAATTTCTTTTTTTTTTTTTATAAAATTTTTGTTTTTTAAATTTTTAAAGAAATTAATTTTATTTTAAATAATATTATTAATATTAGTAAAATTATAAAATAAATATATTAATTACTTAAATTATAAAATAAACAAAACAAATAGTAAAATTAAAATTTTATTATATAAAAGTTATAATGTTTAAAAAAGTACAATATAAAATAAATACATATAAATTAATCATCATTATCTCTCTCCTCACAATTAGTCAGATGATAAGGTAGACCTGAAGAGGAAGGCTGTGAACTCAAATCTTTCATCATCCGAAAATACCGCTCCATCTCTGCTATCTTCTGTTTGAGATCAATCATCTCTTCATTCATCTTCCGCTGCTCTTCCTCTAGTCGGTGCATCTCTTCATTTCTCTTTTGTTGCTCTTCATCCAGTCGTTGTTGTATTTTCGACATCTCAATCCTAACTCGCTCTTGTACCCGCTGCTCATATGTATCATCAAAAGTCGTACCGTAATACGATCTACCTGAGCTGCTTAACGATTCTGGATATGAAAGTGATGCAAGAGAGCTGAGACCGTACACTCGGCGTTTCTTAGTATCCACTCCAACAACATCTAAGTATAGGCGATTGGTGTCGAGCTGAGTCTTAGGCTCACCAGACTCATCTAAAAACTGAGATGCATCGCTACCATTTGCTCCACCGTAGCCTACCATTAATAAAAATATATATAAGAAAGCAAAAATGATTTTTTAAAGAAAAAAGTAAAAATATTTAATTTATAAACAAAAATTTACATTAATGTCACTCAATCTCTTGTCAACAAAAGTATCGTCCTTCTTTATGTGCATATGCTTAAACACCTCATAGCCTGTGGGTGCACGTCCCAACTGAGATTCCTATTTAAAATATAAAGAATTAATAAATAAGTTGAAAAAATAAAGAATTAATAAAAGTATCGTCCTTCTTTGTTCGCATGTTTAAAAAATCTAACCATATCAATAAAATGCTGAATGGCAGACCTCGAGCCACCGGTATGTTTAGAAACACCTGATCCTTCACCGGCCTTCTCAGTCTTTCTATTTTTTGATATTTGCTGAGATTTTAATTTAAACTCTGCATTACTCCAATACTCTTGCCATTTATTCCAAATATTATCTGGAATGCAGAGTGGCTTCCCTCATTCTTTATATTTATAGCGCCATTTACAGAGTTTATCGTTATATCGATTCTGGCACACATTATTCCATGTAGTCATAACAGCGACCGCATGAGCAGAATCCCACTGATAAAATTTCTGTAAATAATTAAAAATAATCAGAATACATAATTAGTAATAAAAAATGATAAATAATACATTACATATAATAAAAATATACCTGAAATTCGTCCCAATAGTATTCTTTTACGTCTTTAGGCACATTAGTCCATTGCGTGCCCTCCTTTGCAAATTTCTCCTTAAATATTTCTCATATCCTGTAAGAGGCCGAAGGTATGAACCTGCGTATAAAATAATAATAAATTTTTAGAAGTTTTAATAATAATAATAATAATAATAATAATAATAATAATAATAATAATAATAATAATAATAATAATAATAATATAAGCTTTCAAAAATCATATTGATCATGAGTAGCATGTATAATCATAAGTTTGGTACAACTCAGTAAACTCTGTGCTGCATGAGATGATCCAGCTAAAGTCAATACTGCTGATGTCTGAGTAGCAGAAAGAATGATAGGTGGGACCGTAAAGGGTTTATCGTCCTCTGCTGTGGATGTTAGGGTTGGTGCTCGGAGTGTCAATCCGGATCGTATTTATGTCGGATTCATGAATACGAACAATTTATTTTTCCATAATATTACTTATTTAATGGTAGCACCTCTTGTCTTTTATATACATATTCGATCTAATTACGATTAGATATCTAATTATGATTAGATTGAAACTAAATCTGATTTAGTAATACGTGTATATTAGACAAATACCCTAGGATTTACAATGTAGTGCACAGTTACAACGTAGTTTGTAATTGACATTGGGAATCGTCACTATAAGTTGTATATCCTTAAATAAAGTTCATGTTCAAGATTTACTAACACGGGTCGGTTAGTAAAATCCGCTGAGACCAGTACATGTCGTATATCGTGACTTGGTCCGATGGTTTATCCCAATGAACCATGAGTCACGGGAGACTCGTATAGACATGTAGGTGTTTATTTGATAAACACTGAACGACTCACTGAAGATTTCCTAATAGATGGTACACCAACGTCAATAAGAATCTTCTCGAGTTAAGCGAGCATAGTGGTCCTTCGACTTGAGATACCACAGTGGATATATGAGTTATCCTCCACACTTTGATGAAAGTCACGTCACCGATCTATTTAGATCAGACCTCCGCCTGTTCGTTGGGTGTGGATAGATGCTACCATATAAACATTATATAATAATAATAATAATATAAGCTTTCAAAACGTTATTATTATGAATAATATATGTAGTTTCTATAATATAATGTATCTTTTAATATGGTAAAGACGTAATGACCTTAGAATGACTAGTCATGGTGCTGTTGCAAAAGCGTCGCAATTGACATTGAGTTGTATCATGACGTTGTCATTCTCAGACAGTTCATGGTCAAGGTTTACACTACTTGGTCAGTATAGTAAACCCGTTGAGACCGGTACATGTCGTATACTGGAATATATGATTCCAATGGTTTCTCAATGAACCATAAGTCTTGGAGACTAATATAGACTTGTAGGTGTTTATAGCGGATAAACATTAAACGACTCACCGAATATTTTTAATGGATGGTACACCAACGTCAATAAGAATCTTATCGGGTTGAGTAGCACTTGTGATTCTTCGACTTGAGATACCACCGTGGGCGGATGAGACATCTTCCACACTTAGATGGCAGTCACGTCACTGATCTATTTAGATCAGACCTCCGCATGTTCGTTGGGTGTTGATAGATCCGCAGGGTGTCCTATGTGTATCGAGATAGGATCCGTCTGTTCTGTGTATCAGAGCATAGGAAGTCCATATGATTAGCAATCAGATAAAATCATGGGCCCGTGGTACAATTTAAAAGTTAGTTCTAAATATTCTTTTTGAGATTGCTAATAGAATAGTCGACTGGATAATCCCTATAGATATTTGACGTTTACATCTATATCTCTAGGATTTATCCGGATACCTGTGACGGAGGAATTATACATTTGCCATGACCTCGACCTGTATGATTCAGCGAGTTTATCCGTGATCGTCATAATTTACGGGTGGATAATTTATGGACACGAAATTGGATTTCGTGATGGATATGCCTGAATCTAGAGAGTCTCACTAATGAAATATACTCGTAGAGCACTAGAGCAACATTTATAAATAATATTGATTATTTATAAAGTCGTTTAAAGGTTAAACGAAAAATACATGTGTAGGGACCCGATGGTCATTTCTTTATTTTTGTGTATTTGCATTTAATATTAGATTAATTCAAATACACATTAATGAATTGTCAAATTGAGATATTTGACTAATATTATAAATATATATATATATATTTGATATTTATTGTAAATATAATACATATATTTAATATATTTGTCTTTATTTAATTAATTAATTAATTAATTGTTAAATGATTAAATTAATTAAAATATAAATATCTTAAAGTTATGATATTTCTTTTAATGACTTGAGTTGCCTTTGTTGACTTGTTATAAAGTTATTAAAGTTATAATGATTAAATATAACAAGTTGATAAGGTTAGAATGTCCACAAATAGAAGATGAGAAGGTTAAAATGTCTAACCAACCTTATGCTTTGTGTTTGGGTAGCATAATGTATGCCATGTTATGTACAAGGCCTTATATTAGTTTTGCTGTTAGCGTAACTAGCAGATATCAGTCCAATCCATGTAATGACCATTGGATGGCCATTAAACATATCCTCAAGTATCTTAAAGGTATTAAGGATAAGTTAATAATTTATGGAGGAAACCAACTGCAAGTTAACGGGATTCCGATTTCCAATCGGATCACGATAATAGAAAGTCTACATCTCGATTCGTATTTACCCTTAACGGAGGTGCAGTTTGTTGGAAGAGTTCCAAACAGGGATCAACAGCAGATTCCACCACTGAGGCGGAATATATTGCAGCTTCTGAAGCTGCAAAAGAGGCTGTGTGGATAAAGAACTTTGTCACAGAATTGGGAGTTGTCCCAAGTATCGAGAATGTGATTCCGTTATACTGTGATAATACTTGAGCTATTGCACAAGCAAAGGAACCGAGGGCGCATCAGAAGTCGAAGCATGAGGAACGCAAGTACCACAACATTCGAGAGATTGTGTCGCGAGGGGATATTGCTGTGTGCAAGGTACTGAGTGAAGATAATGTAGCAGACCCGCTGAAAAAGGCCATACCTCCGAAGTTGTTTGATAAACACGTGGAGTCGATGGGTATTAGATACAATCGTTATTAGCACTAGAGAAAATGTGAGTTTTTGTTGGGGTCGGTGCTAAGAGCGCCAATTCCCGGTTGTATTTCTTTGGGAATACTACTGTAAAAGGTTATTATTATGAATAATATATGCAGTTTCTATAATATAATGTATCTTTTAATATGGTAAAGACATAATGACCTTAGAATGACTAGTCATGGTGCTGTTGCAAAACCGTCGCAATTGACATTGAGTTGTATCATGACGTTGTCATTTTCAGACAATCCATGTTCAAGGTTTACACTACTTGGTCAGTATAGTAAACCTGTTGAGACTGGTACATGTCGTATACTGGAATATAGGATTCCAATGGTTTCTCAATGAACCATAAGTCTTGGAGACTAATATAGACGTGTAGGTGTTTATAGCGGATAAACACTGAACGACTCACCGAAGATTTTTAATGGATGGTACACCAACGTCAAAAAGAATCTTATCGGGTTGAGTAGCACTTGTGATTCTTCGACTTGAGATACCATTGTGGGCGCATGAGACATCTTCCATACTTAGATGGAAGTCATGTCACCGATCTATTTAGATCATACCTCCGCTTGTTCGTTGGGTGTAGATAGATCCTCAGGGTGTCCTGTGTGTATCGAGATAGGATTTGTCAGTTCTGTGTATCAGAGCATAGGTAGTCCATATGATTAGCAATCAGATAAAATCATGGGCCCGTGGTATAATTTAGAAGTTATTTCTAAATATTCTTTTTGAGATTGCTAATAGAATAGTCGACTGGATAATCCTTATAGAGATTTGACGTTTACATCTATATCTCTGGGATTTATCCGGATACCTGTGACAGAGGAATTATACATTCTCCATTACCTCGACCTGTATGATTCAGCGAGTTTATCCGTGATCGTCATAATTTACGGGTGGATAAATTATGGACACGAAATTGGATTTCGTGACGGATATGCCTGAATCTAGAGAGTCTCACTAATGAAATATACTCGTAGAGCACTAGAGCAATATTTATAAATAATATTGATTATTTATAAATTCGTTTAAAGGTTAAACGAAAAATACATGTGTAGGGACCCGATGGTCATTTCTTTAATTTTTGTGTATTTGCATTTAATATTAGATTAATTCAAATACACATTAATTAATTGTCAAATTGAGATATTTGACTAATATTATAAATATATATATATATGATATTTATTGTAAATATAATACATATATTTAATATATTTGTATTTAATTAATTATTTATTTATTTAATTGTTAAATGATTAAATTAATTAAAATATAAATATCTTAATGTTATGATATTTGTTTTAATGACTTGAGTTGCCTTTGTTGACTTGTTATAAAGTTATTAAAGTTGTAATGATTAAATATAACTAGTTGATAAAGCTAATTAAATGAAACAAAATTGAAAAAATATCTTGATTTTTTAATTACCAAATTTTCGGCCAAGGCTTATTTTTTTGGTATAAATTGTTTTGTTTTTATTTAGGGTTTCATAACCTTGAAACACTTATCAAATACTCCATTAGAAGGAAAACAAAGAAGCTTGATGAAAAAAAAAAGAATAACTAGAAAAAACTTGGATTTTAGTAAGTTTTTCCAACTTGCTATTAGAAGGGAAAATATTCCTTGAGTTCTACGCTTTATGCTATGAGTTTCTTTTGTTTTTCTATTCTTTATTCTTTGTATTTTTGATGGATGAAAGATTTGAAAAGTGTTGAGCATGTATAAATTTCAAAAGAATGCTTCTAATATGTTAATAAGCACACTTTTGATAGTTTGAGAAGCTTGTTGCTAATCTAGAGTTGTTGACCCACTGTTAAATGACCTAGATTTGTTCTATAGTTGTTTCATTGTTGTGAGACTTGATTGTAATGAAAGAAACATGATTGAAGTATTGGATTTTGTTAATTTGGTCTAATTTATCCAATTTGAAGAAATTAAAAAATTAGGGTTTAAGACCACTTCCAAATTTGGGGATTTTCATTTATATGGTGTATTTGGATGTTTATATGATACATATTAAATCTTATGTTGATTGGATTTCATTTGCATGTGTTTTGAACAGTGGAAGTGCAAAATGCACTTATTCCCCCTTAATGAGGCTCACGGCCTTGGTGGCTAAAATTTGGATTTTTGTTGCTAATTGTATTTTGACATTTGTGATATGTTAAATTCATATTAGTAATGATTTAGAATCATTAAAAATTATTTTGAACAATTTCGGACTAAAATGAATAAAATACAAAGTATAGGGGTAATTCGGTAATTACATACAAATTGATTTCTTGTGTAATATTTCATAATTTGATTATTGGGTAATTAAATAAATAAGTTTATTTAATTAATCCGAGAAAAAATTTTGAAATCGGAAAATTTTGATTTTCCACTATTCCGCTGCGTTACCGGATTTCCGCGATAAAATCCCTTCAAAATGGTAGCAGAGCGAGTATGATTCTAGGACCCCTAATATGATTAGCCCTTTAATTCAATGTTTAATCATGTTTTCTTGACTTTATACATACATGTTATAATCAAATTTGATTAGATTTAGGGTGTATGACACTTAGCGGAAAATCCCTATTTAATAAGGTTTAAATGTAATTATGTATTTTATGCATGTTATATGATCCGTCTTGTCAATATGGTTTATAAATATTTCTCCGTGACTACATCCGAGACCGTGCCTCTGTTGTGAGGGTGTAGCCGATAGAGATTTATTTATACCGGATGTATATCATATACTAGATAAATTCAAGAGAAAGCGGAATCCTGAACGTGCCCTAGCTGTCAGGGTTACGCAAGTAACTTGAGTTTATTATTGACGAGTTTAAACTTGGTACGTCTCCTTGTGGGCCTGCCTTAGCAGCGACAACGAGAAACGACCAGGACCGGAAACCCAGGAGTCACTAGTGAGTGATTGAAAAATGAGTTGTCTACCTGATGAATATACGTAGGACCGTGCCTCAGCTGTGAGTTGAAATATATTCACTGGATCCACCTTTCACTATTCGTATTTAATTTAATTATTAAATCTTTGTATTATGTTTGGGGATTACATTATTGCATGATTTAGTGGGAGGGGCATTTTTAGATTAAAAATCCATGATCTAGTTTATGCTTATGATATTATATGAAACTGCTTAAATTTCTACTAACCGTTTTTCGTGATCTATATGATAGATTTGCGATGGCGGCACCATTCACTAATCAGTTTATGCGTATGCTTGATGCGAACAAACTTAAAGGCGCTGATAACTTCGCCACAGGCAAAGATAACAAAGCCCAAGAGGGCTTCTGAAGACAAGTGCCATCACTGCAGTAAGGTCGGGCACTGGAAAAGGAACTGTCCTGATTATATTGCCCAGCTGAGGAGGGAGAGAGCATCTACATCAGGTACATTTATTTTTCCAGTTATTGATTTATCTTTGGTTTGTGAAGCCTTTACATCCAACTGGATTTTAGATTCTGCTTGTCCCATTCACATTTGCAATTCATTGCAGGTGTTGAAGGAAAGTAGAAGACTGAAGCCTGGAGAGATGCAGTTGCGATTCGGGAGTGGAGACTCTCTGGATGCAGTTGCAGTGGGAGTATGCGAGATCTCATTGCCGAATGTGACACTTTTGTTAAATGACTGTCATTTTGTACCAGGATGTGTAGCTAATATTATATCACTTTTTGTATTGGATACATAAGGCTTTTGTATTAATATTAAAAACTGTTCTTTGTATTTATAAAAAATATTCAGATCATTTGTTGTCCAAACCAACATGGTCATTATACATTGCAAACTTCAAAAGATATTTTAAATACTGGAGTTAATAAACGTAGTTTACCTGTAATTAATAATACTGAACTTTGGCAAATGCGACTAGGTCATATAGGCGTTAAACGCCTTACCCAATTGGTTAGGAATGGTTTGATACCAGATCTCACCATTGAATCCTATCCAACTTGTGAATCGTGTATTCTGGGTAAGATGACCAAAGCCCCATTTTCTGGTGTTGGACACTGCGCCACTAACTTACTGGAACTCGTACATTCTGATGTATGTGGTCCACTAAGTCAGACTGCTCACAATGGTTATTCGTATTTCATTACCTTTGCCGATGATTTGTCACGGTACGGTTATGTGTATTTGATGCGACATAATTCAGAAACTTTTGAAAAGTTCAAAGAGTTCCGAAATGAAGTAGAAAAACAAACTGGTCAATATATTAAATGCCTTTGATCTGATCGAGGCGGTGAATATATGAGTGGTGAGTTCATGGATTATATGAAGGAGAATGAGATTCTCGCTCAATATACTCCTCCAGGTACTCCACAGCACAATGGATTATCTGAGAGGATAAATCAGACTTTATTGGATATGGTCTGATCGATGTTGAGTTTCACATATTTTCCCTATCACTTATGGGGCTATACTCTTTTAACAGCTGCACATCTTTTGAATAAGATTCTTTCAAAAGCTGTTCCTACGACTCCGTATGAGATATGGTTCGGTAGTAGACCAAATCTTAGTTACATTAAGGTTTGAGGTTGTCCTGCTTATGTCAGGGTGACTCAGCAAGATAAGCTTTCGCCTCGAGGGAAAAAATTAAGGTTTGTCGGATATCCTTCGAATACGAGGGGATATATGTTCTATGATACCGAGCATCGAAATGTGTTCGTAGCTCGCTTCACAAATTTTCTAGAAGTAGAATTTTTGTCAGAAGGTGGTAATCATAGACAGGTTGAGCTTGATGAAGTCCAACCTGAAAACAACGAACCAACGGAGGAACCAGAAGTTCAAGTAGATGAAGGACCTTCAACACACACACTCCGTAGGTCAGAAAGGGTATCTAGACCTCATGAACGCTTGTATTTGATACAAGAAAATAGTCTAGACGTTCTCTTAGTTGAAGAGACTGATCCTTTCACCTATAGAGAATCGATGTTGGACATCGACTCCGTGAAATGGCAAAGTGCCATGAAATCCGAGTTAGACTCCATGCATGAGAATCAAGTTTGGGACTTGGTTCAGCTTCCCGAAGGAATTGTTCCTATCGGTTGTAAATGGGTTTAAAAATGAAGCGCGGGCCTGACGGTAAGGTTGAAACTTACAAGGCCCGACTGGTAGCAAAAGGTTACACGCAACGACCTAACGTCGACTACGATGAAACTTTTTCACCAGTAGCAATGCTTAAGTCTATTCAGATTTTGCTTTCTATAGCTGCATATCATGACTACGAGATTTGGCAAATGGATGTCAAAACGGCTTTTCTAAATGGATTTCTTGATGAAGAAATCTATATGGAACAGCCGGAAGGTTTTGCGTCCAGCAAAAACTCGGGTATGGTCTATAAGCTTAAGAAGTCCATTTATAGACTTAAACAAGCTTCACGAATTTGGAATCTTCGATTCGACAAGATTATTAGATCGTCTGGTTTTCTTAAGAATTCGGAAGAATCATGTGTGTATCAGAAGGCCAGTGGGAGCATGGTCATATTTTGAGTCATATATGTTAATGACATCCTAATCATTGGGAATGATTTAGGTATGTTACAAAGCGTCAAAGCGTACCTCTGTAAGAATTTCTCCGTGAAGGACCTGTGAGAAGCTTCCTATGTTTTAGTGATAAAACTCTATAGAGATAGACAAAGGAGGCTGATTGGGTTATCCCAATCAACGTACATAGATAAGATCTTGGAACGGTATAATTTTGGTAACTGTAAGACAGCAAACATACCGTACAGACATGTGATTCATCTTTCAAAGAAGATGAGTCCACAAATAGAAGATGAGAAGGTTAGAATGTCTAACCAACCTTATGCTTCGTGTTTGGGTAGCATAATGTATGCCATGTTATGTACAAGGCCTTATATAAGTTTTGCTGTTAGCGTAACTAGCATATATCAGTCCAATCCAGGTAATGACCATTGGATGGCCATTAAACATATCCTCAAGTATCTTAAAGGTATTAAGGATAAGTTAATAATTTATGGAGGAAACGAACTGCAAGTTAACGGGATTCCGATTTCAAATCAGATCCCGATAATAGAAAGTCTACATCTGGATTCGTATTTACCCTTAACGGAGGTGCAGTTTGTTGGAAGAGTTCTAAACAGGGATCAACATCAGATTCCACCACTGAGGCGGAATATATTGCAGCTTCTGAAGCTGCAAAAGAGGCTGTGTGGATAAAGAACTTTGTCACAGAATTGGGAGTTGTCCTAAGTATCGAGAATGCGATTCCGTTATACTGTGATAATACTGGAACCATTGCGCAAGCAAAGGAACCGAGGGCGCATCAGAAGTCCAATCATGAGGAACGCAAGTACCACAACATTCGAGAGATTGTGTCGCGAGGGGACATTGTTGTGTGCAAGGTACTGAGTGAAGATAATGTAGCAGACCCGCTGAAGAAGGCCATACCTCCGAAGTTGTTTGATAAACACGTGGAGTCGATGGGTATTAGATACAATCGTTATTGGCACTAGAGCAAATGAGAGTTTTTGTTGGGGTTGGTGCTCAGAGCGCTAATTCCCGGTTGTATTTCTTTATGAATACTACTGTAAAACGTTATTATTATGAATAATATATGCAGTTTCTATAATACAATATATCTTTTAATATGGTAAAGACGTAATGACCTTAGAATGACTATTCATGGTGCTGTTGCAAAAGCGTCGCAATTGACATTGAGTTGTATCATGACGTTGTCATTCTCAGACAATTCATGGTCAAGGTTTACACTACTTGGTCAGTATAGTAATCCCGTTGAGACCGGTATATGTCGTATACTGGAATATAGGATTCCAATGGTTTCTCAATGAACCATAAGTCTTGGAGACTAATATAGACGTGTAGGTGTTTATAACGGATAAACACTGAACGACTCACCGAAGATTCTTAATGGATGGTACACCAACGTCAATAAGAATCTTATCGGGTTGAGTAGCACTTGTGATTCTTCGACTTGAGATACCACTGTGGGCGTATGAGACATATTCCACACTTAGATGACAGTCACGTCACCGATCTATTTAGATCAGACCTCCGCATGTTCATTGTGTGTGGATAGATCCTCAGGGTGCCCTGTGTGTATCGAGATAGGATCCGTCAATTCTGTGTATCAGAGCATAAATAGTCTATATAATTAGCAATCAGATAAAATCATGGGCCCGTGGTACAATTTAGAAGTTAGTTCTAAATATTCTTTTTGAGATTGATAATAGAATAGTCTACTGGATAATCCTATAGAGATTTGACGTTTACATCTATATCTCTGGGATTTATCCGGATATCTGTGACGGAGGAATTATACATTTGTCATGACCTCGACCTGTATGATTCAGCGAGTTTATCCGTGATCGTCATAATTTACGGGTGGATAAATTATGGACACGAAATTGGATTTCGTGACGGATATGCCTAAATCTAGAGAGTCTCACTAATGAAATATACTCGTAGAGCACTAGAGAAATATTTATAAATAATATTGATTATTTATAAAGTCGTTTAAAGGTTAAACGAAAAATACATGTGTAGGGACCCAATGGTCATTTCTTTAATTTTTGTGTATTTGCATTTAATATTAGATTAATTCAAATACAGATTAATTAATTGTCAAATTGAGATATTTGACTAATATTATAAATATATATATATATATATGATATTTATTGTAAATATAATACATATATTTAATATATTTGTATTTAATTAATTATTTATTTATTTAATTGTTAAATGATTAAATTAATTAAAATATAAATATCTTAATGTTATGATATTTGTTTTAATGACTTGAGTTGCCTTTGTTGACTTGTTATAAAGTTATTAAAGTTGTAATGATTAAATATAACTAGTTGATAAAGCTAATTAAATGAAACAAAATTGAAAAAATATCTTGATATTTTAATTACCAAATTTTCGGCCAAGGCTTATTTTTTTGGTATAAATTGTTTTGTTTTTATTTAGGGTTTCATAACCTTGAAACACTTATCAAATACTCCATTAGAAGGAAAACAAAGAAGCTTGATGAAAAAAAAAAAGAATAACTAGAAAAAACTTGGATTTTAGTAAGTTTTTCCAACTTGCTATTAGAAGGGAAAATATTCCTTGAGTTCTACGCTTTATGCTATGAGTTTCTTTTGTTTTTCTATTCTTTATTCTTTGTATTTTCGATGGATGAAAGATTTGAAAAGTGTTGAGCATGTATAAATTTCAAAAGAATGCTTCTAATATGTTAATAAGCACACTTTTGATAGTTTGAGAAGCTTGTTGCTAATCTAGAGTTGTTGACCCACTGTTAAATGACCTAGATTTGTTCTATAGTTGTTTCATTGTTGTGAGACTTGATTGTAATGAAAGAAACATGATTGAAGTATTGGATTTTGTTAATTTGGTCTAATTTATCCAATTTGAAGAAATTAAAAAATTAGGGTTTAAGACCACTTCCAAATTTTGGGATTTTCATTTATATGGTGTATTTGGATGTTTATATGATACATATTAAATCTTATGTTGATTGGATTTCATTTGCATGTGTTTTGAATAGTGGAAGTGCAAAATGCACTTATTCCCCCTTAATAAGGCTCACGGCCTTGGTGGCTAAAATTGGGATTTTTGTTGCTAATTGTATTTTGACATTTGGGATATGTTAAATTCATATTAGTAATGATTTAGAATCATTCAAAATTGTTTTGAACAATTTCGGACTAAAATGAACAAAATATAAAGTATATGGGTAATTTAGTAATTACACAAAAATATGATTTCTTGTCTAATATTTCATAATTTGATTATTGGGTAATTAAATAAATAAGTTTATTTAATTAATCCGAGAAAAAGTTTTGAAATCGGAAAATTTTGATTTTCCACTATTCCGCTGCGTTACCGGATTTCCGCGATAAAATCCCTCCAGGCTTTGGTTTGTGTTAATGTTGATATGATTAATGTTGAGAAAATCGGATTTAAAGCATGAAAAATGATATTTTGGTTACCAAATCAGATCTAGAATTTCTGTGATTTTGGTGATGAAAAGTATGTTGCATAAATGTATTGGATGTGTTTTGGACATTGGAACAATTGTCGGAAATTATTTCGGAGTTGAAATATGCGAAAACGGTGAAAAACGGTGTTACCGGGTGAGTTTTGAGCCAACTGGGTGACGACTGCCCAAACAGTGAATTGGTCATTGTTCGGGCAGCCCATGAACTGCCCTAGTACTGTTGGGGCTGACTTGTGCATTGGGTAGTCGGTCCGGTCAAAAACGCGTTTTATGCCATTTTACGGAAAAATATTTTCGTAAAAGTTTTGTGATGTTTCTTAACTATTTATGTCGTTATTTGATATCGATTAAATATATTTAGGTGAAATATGAATGAATTATTCATATTGGATATTGAATAATTTATTCAGTAATTTAAAAAGTTTTAAAATTACGATTTCACCCGAACCGCGAGCTTCCGCTGCGCTCGCCCCAAAACCCTAACAATGGAATATGATGACGACCTCTGGCCTGACCGCTCAACTCCTCATCCTAGGCCAGCTGGATGTGCTCCCCGTACCATATCTATAATTATTCAGCATCTCTCAAAAAGTTAGACGAGGCAAGACACCACATTTCAGAACTTATTTTTAGCTATAAGAGATCAAAATATCAACTTTGA
The DNA here is from genome assembly GCA_019454045.1 of Zanthoxylum bungeanum. Classification (NCBI taxonomy): domain Eukaryota; kingdom Viridiplantae; phylum Streptophyta; class Magnoliopsida; order Sapindales; family Rutaceae; genus Zanthoxylum; species Zanthoxylum bungeanum. The sequence continues at coordinate 30,948 of SKCR01019337.1, read as the reverse complement.
AAATCTTTATTTGTGTGATCATAGGTAAATTTTACCTTTAATTGGCGAAAATTTACAGCAAAGCTTGCACAATTAATTATTTAATAATTTCAATTGCAGCTTTAATGCATGAGTGCTTATTTCTTATTAATTATTTCTTAACTTGTTATGCACATGATATTGATCATACCTATGATGAATGTAACAGTACAACTATACTTGAATGATGTTGGAAATTCTTCTAAATGATCATTAAGGGTATACTTGTCCTTTGGATGATTTGGGTGCTTGTGAGGGGTACAACCCTTTGGAGGGTTGCACCCCACCCCAAGGGGTGCCCTATTGGCACCCTTCCATGCCTTATAAAAGAGGCTTTAGATCCAAATACAACTGACATAGAAGATATCCGAGATTTGTGAGTCATTTGTTGTTTTTGGTTTTTGAGAGAGAGTTCAACCATTTCCTAGTTTGTATATTTGTCAAGGAGTGCTCCTTGGACAAGAAGGAACCAAGTTATCCTGGGAGAACATTGGTCAATTGCGAATCCGTAAAGCACCTGTGATGGGGCCAATAAGTTCGTAAGGACAGATGATTATATCGACTTGGATTAATAAGGTTTTTCTTGATTTTCAAGTTTTTAGGGTTTCTAGGGTTTATGCATATTAGATCCAATTTTCTGGTTTGAATTGTTTGTTTGCATGTTATTAGATGTTTAATGAAACTAAATTTGACAACAATCTTAAGAAATTATTGACTAGTGTTGTTAAATAGTAAATCGCATGCGCAGTTAAGAAAATTTCTGGAAAAAATACAGACTGTGCATGAAAAAACCCGTAGGGCGTTCAAACGCCCGACGCACGCGAAGGCAAAAATCTGAAAATTCGTAAGAACGTTCGAACGCGTATTCAAACGCAACTCGAACGCAAGCCTTCTGTCTAAGAACGTTCAAACGCGTCCTAAACACAACTCGAACGCAAACTCTCTGGAATCATTCTGTTCGAACGCGTTCTCAGACGCTATACGAACGTGAACTCTCTGGAATTATTCCGTTCGAACGCGTTCTAGAATGCAACACGAACGTGAACTCTCTGGAACACTTCGTTCGAACGCGTTATCAAACGCAAGACAAACGCACACACTGGACAGTCTCGTTCGAACGTAGATACGAACGTGACACTAACGAATCTGTCCTGAAATTGTTATAAACTGCAAAGACTTAGATTAATTTAATATTAACTTAGTAAATCATATACTGAATCACTTTAAATCTTGGTAGTATAGATTTAAGTTATTATTAGGGTGTTCAATTATCACAAGCATACAGTTAGTGATAAAGTTGAAACTTATTTCTGTGTTGCATACTTGGTTATGAATTTAAAGTGCAATTTTACACAAGTAATTCCATCCAATCTTGTTTGACACATACACATATATCTACACTTATCGTATATTGTTTTGTGACATTGAAAAAGTGAACTGAGTTTGAATTGCTAAGAGGTTCTATTGAGAAAGTAGTTAAAGGATATTCTGTCAAAAGGCGATAAGAGCCTAAGTGGTCAGGGACTTAAGTGGTTACTCCGGACCCCCTCGTCCTCTGGGAATATTCATTTATTTACTTTTCATAAGAAATCTTAGTTGGAAATTCAAGGACTCGTGTTTATTGGTACTACTGTCTAATAAAACAATAAGTGGATATCTGGTATATCACTTGAGACAAGATCATTTTTTGGTCGTTGTACAATCTGTATTTTGTAGACTTATTGAACACTGTTTGTTTAAGTTACATATGGTTAGCGGAAACATCACAGTACCAGTCTCTCATGGAGAAAAACCAGAGAAGTTTGGTGGGGCAAACTTCAAACAGTGGCAGAACAAAATACTGTTATACCTGACAACTCTGCAGTTGGCTAAGTACCTCAAAGATCCTCCGGGTCCTATGGAGGGTGAATCAGAGGCAGCCAAGGAACTGCGAGAAGAGACATGGTCGTCTGGCGACTTCCTATGCAAGAACTACCTTATGGGTGGTCTTGACAATACCATGTACAATGTGTACCAAGGCATGTCTTCAGCGAAGATTCTCTCGGAATCTCTCGAGAAGAAATACAAAACCAAGGATGCCGGACAAAAGAAATTTATCGTGGGTAGGTTCCTGGACTACAATATGGTAGATTCAAGGACGGTGATGTCTCAGTTGGGTGAACTGCAGTTGATCATTCATGAAATACTGGATGAAGGAATGAAACTCTGTGACTTGCCTCCATCATGGAAGGACTTCAGGAACTATCTGAAACACAAAAAGAAGCAGATGAGCCTTGAAGACCTTGGAGTTCGATTGAGAATCGAAAAGGACAACATGATGTCCGAGAAGGCCAGCTACAAGACTATGGAGTCTAAGGCCAACATCATTGAGGATGTAAAGGGTAGCAAGAAAAGAAAGAACAGTGGAGCTGATTCTTCCCAAGCGAACAAGAAGTTCAATGGGAAGTGCTACAACTGTGAAAAGAGCGGTCATATGACAAAGGACTGCAGAAATAAGATATCTAAGGACAATGGCAAGAATAATGAGGCCTATATCGCTGAAGATGAGCAGTTAACTGATGAGATTTCAGAAATGAACCTCTCAGCAGTAGTAACTGAAGCCAACTTAGTTGGGAATCTGAGAGAATGATGGGTAGACATTGGGGCTACTCGTCATATCTATGCTGATAGCAATATGTTTTCCTCGTATCAGAAAGGTCGATGGTGGCGATCATCTGACAATGGGAAACTCGTCTACCTCTAGAGTGGTTGGACAAGGCACAATGGTTTTGAAAATGATATCCGAAACGGAGCTTACATATAAGAATTTTTGCATGTTCCAGATATTCGGAAGAACTCAGTCTCGGGTTTGTATTTGTTTCTGACAAGATTGTATAGACCAAAAATGATGTCTATGTAGGAAAAGGATACCTCGCTGATGAGGGTTTTTTCAATGACTGTCAATTGTGCTATTAATAAAGCTGAAACTTCTGCTTATATTATTGAGTCATAAAATGTATGGCATGAGAGGTTAGGACATGTTAATTATGATACAATGCGTACACTAATTAACATGGACCTTATACCTAAATTTGCATTGATAGCCAACATAAGTGTGAGGCATGTGTTGAAGCAAAAATACATAGAACATCAAAGAACGAAGTTCTGAACCCTTGGAACTTGTACACACTGACGTGTGTGACATGAATATTGTGCAAACAAGAGGCGGTAAAAAGTACTTTGTCACTTTTATCGATGAAAGCACAAGATTCAGTTAAGTGTATTTGCTGAGGAGCATAGCTGAAGCTATTGAGAGCTTTATACACTGAGAACGAAGTTGCAAATCAACTTGGCAAGGAAATCAAAAGAATCAGGAGTGATAGATGTGGTGAATATGTTTCATCATTTGGTGAATATGTTTCATCATTCGGTGAATATTGTTCTGTGCACGGAATTATTCACAAAACCACTGCTCCTTATTCTCCTCAACAAAATGGGATTGCTGAGTGCAAAAACCGAACGTTGAAGGAAATGATGAATGCCATGTTGACTAGTTCTGGTTTACCTCAGAACTTGTGGGGGGAAAGCCCTGCTTTCCGCGAACTACGTTCTGAACAAGCTTCCTCACAAGAGATTGGACAAGACACCATATGAGTTGTGGAAAGGTTATGTACCTTCCTACAAATATCTGAAAATATTGGGGTGTCTTGCCAATTTCCAATGTGATGGTTCCTAAACCTAAGAAGGTGGAATATGACCCAAAACTGTTGATTGTATATTCATCGAATATGCTTGCAACAGTAGTGCATATCGATTCTTGGTACACAAGTATGAGATTCCTGACATCAATCTAAATGTGATGATTGAGTCAAGGAATGCAATATTTTTTGAAGAGACATTTCCTTGTAAGGAAAGACAAAGAAGAGAGTCTCTCAAAAGATCTATTGATACTGTCAAAGACAGTGATCATGTTGACTAAGAGTCAGATCCGATTTTCTGACATATTTGTTAGAAAATAAGCCTCAAAGCTATAAAGAAGATATGTCTTCTACGGAGGCACCTCTGTGGAAAGAGGCTATTAACAGTGAGATTGATTCAATCCTACAAAACCATACTTGGGAGTTGGTTGATCTTCCTCCAGGTTGTAAGCCACAGGGCTACAAATGGATATTCAAACGGAAGATAAAAACAGATGGATCAATAGAGAAGTACAAGGTGAGGTTTGTCATAGACAGAAAGAATGCCTTGTTTACTTTGACATCTATTCACCAGTGATTCGTATAACATCGGTAAGAATGCTCATGGCCATAGCAGCTATATTTGGTCTTGAAATACAACAAAAAGATGTAAAGACGTCATTCTTGAATGGTGGATTGGATGAAGAGACTTACATGGAACAACCAGAAGGGTTTAATGTTCCTGGATAAGAACAGAAGGTGTGCAAACTTGTAAAATCCTTATACGGATTAAAATAAGCACCTAGACAATGACATGAGAAGATTGACAAAGAGATGTTGTCAAGTAGGTTTAAAACCGATGAGTGTGATAAGTGTATATAAACCAAATCAACTCAAGAATGATATGTCATTGTATGTCTCTATGTAGACGATATGCTGATAATTGGTAATAATTATGAGTTGATTCAGTCTACCAAGAAAGTGTTATCCAGCAAATTTGATATGAAAGATTTGGGAGTAGCTAACCTAACTCTTCCTCTATCAAAGAATATTGGCTTAAGCATATCTCAATTAGAGTATTCAAGGATCATCAGAAGTCTGATGTATCTCACGAATTGCACACGAACTGATATCGATCAAGCTGTGAATAGGCTTAGCAGATATACTAGCAATCCAGGACATAACCACCGGAAAGCCATAGTAAATGTTTTGAGGTATGAGAAACTTAAAAATTTGGGCTACATTACGAGAGATATCCTGTTGTTTTAGAGGGATACAACAATGCTGACTGGATATCTAATTCAGTGGATTCCAAATCTACGGTTGGATTTGTTCTCACACTTGGTAATTGAGCCGTGTCATGGAAATCCTCGAGGCAAACATATGTTGCCCGGTCTACTATGGAATCAGAGTTCATAGCATTAGACAAAACAACGGAAGAAGCAGAATGGCTTAGAAACTTCCTGGAGGATATTCCTAGTTGGGCCAAACCGGTGCCAACGATTAGCATACATTGTGAAAGCCAATCGGCTATTGGGAGAGCCCAAAATACAATGTATAATGGTAAGTCTCGACACATAAGTCGGAGACATAATAGCATACGTCAACTGCTCTCAAGTGGCATAATAACGATCGATTATGTTAAGTCGAAGGAAAACCTAGCGGATCCACTAACTAGAGGTTTACCTCTAGAGCAAGTTGAGAAGTCATCGAGGGGAATGGGCTTGAAGCCTATAATCTAAGAATTGTCACTGTGGAAACCCAACCTAGCTGACTGGAGATCCAAAGATCTAGGTTCAAAAGGGACAACAGAAACTTTATGGAATTCAAAACAAGCACTGAAGAGTTTTGTACTCTTTCTCATTCCGATAATGACGCTGAGTGCTGTCTGTCATTGGTTAGGATAAGCTAAGGCTTTTAATGATCACTATATTAGGAGATGAGTCCTAATGGGGGTAAATATAGATTACCTCTTCAGAGTAGATCACCTATTTCAAGTAAGAAGTGAGGCTGCTTCCATGGGAACTTTTAAAAGACGGGTTACCCTAAAGTGTTTGATGAATCTAGGACCGTTGTTCAGGGCCGAAATGAACACAACCGTAGAACGGGAAAATGGTCGAATTAAAGCTGTGTGTTGGCAATTATCTTGGTTTACACCAACGACAGAACAGTTCAAGACTATGGGTCATTGGTTTGCCAAGTAAATCCGATTGTCACTCACTAGGAATGGTTCAAGGCGAAAGCTACCTATTTCGATGCAGCTTTAGTTCATGATAAATCTCTCAAGTGTCTCCATGAATATTTGAAGAATTGTGGGGGATTGTTGGAAATTCTTCTAAATGTTCATTAATGGTATACTTGTCATTTGGATGCTTTGGGTGCTTGTGAGGGGTACAACCATTTTGAGGGTTGCACCCCACCCCAAGGGGTGCCCTATTGGCACCCTTCCATGCCTTATAAAAGAGGCTTTAGATCCAAATACAAAAGACAGAGAAGATATCCGAGATTTGTGAGTCATTTGTTGTTTTTGGTTTTTGAGAGAGAGTTCAACCATTTCCTAGTTTGTATACTTGTCAAGGAGTGCTCCTTGGACAAGAAGGAACCAAGTTATACTGGGAGAACATTGGTCAATTGCGAATCTGTAAAGCACCTGTGACAGGGCCAATAAGTTCTTAAGGACAGAGGATTATCTCGACTTGGATTCATAAGGTTTTTCTTGATTTTCAAGTTTTAAGGGTTTTTAGAGTTTATACATATTAGATCCAATTTTATGGTTTGAATTGTTTGTTTGCATGTTATTAGATGTTTAATGACACTAAATTTGATAATAAATGATACTGGAAACAAACTTGATAGAAAGTTAATACTTTCATATATAGAATAAAATGAATTGAAAGCTCAAAGAGTAATGCATTGAAGGCAAAAAGCAAATGGTCACTGCCAATTAAGCTGAACAAATATTGAATGAAATAAAATGCTAGCTATAGCTATTCTAATCGAGTGAGAAACTCGGAAGGAAATGATAGAAATTTTTTATATGCTTCCACTCTCTTGCTTCACCATGGAACTTGATGCATGCATATATGCACTCACATTTAATTAAATCCTTAGTTGGGTGACTGATGCACATGCACTTGATTCTTTATAAAACAAATCATAATAATCTCAAATGATGAACAAAATAGTCTTTGCAATTCGAGGGAAAAAGCGGTATACAAATGTGACCATGGCAATCGAGCTGAATGCGTAGCCAATGGAACTAACCTGGGAAAGTTTAGCTGTAACTTTTGCAACCTGTGCCTGGATCCTGGTTCACAGAGAATAATTATGCATTCACCAAGCTTACAGCTGCCAAAGTGAACCATCCATATTAAAATAAAATGGGTTATCCAATAAATCATAATAGTCATGTAGTCAGGATAAAGATGATGCAATCATGGGACAATAATGTTCTAACTAATTTATAAATTTCCAATTTAGTAACTGGAGACTAATTTTCTTGCCTAAAATTCAGTTCATGATGGTTTGAAGATACTTTAGCAGTGGCCCAAAGTAAACGCATAAAGTCCTTAATTATTCACCAAATGGCATACATAGAAACAAATAATGTTGGGGTTGGTGCTCAGAGCGCCAATTCCTGGTTGTATTTCTTTATGAATACTTCTGTAAAACGTTATTATTTTGAATAATATATGCAGTTTCTATAATATAATCTATCTTTTAAATATGGTAAAGACGTAATGACCTTAGAATGACTAGTCATGATGCTGTTGCAAAAGCGTCGCAACTGACATTAAGTAGTATCATGACGTTGTCATTCTCAGACAGTTCCTGGTCAAAGTTTACACTACTTGGTCAGTAAAGTAAACCCGTTGAGACCGGTACATGTCGTATACTGGAATATATGATTCCAATGGTTTCTCAGTGAACCAAAAGTCTTGGAGACTAGTATAGACGTGTAGGTGTTTATAGCGGATAAACACTGAACGACTCACCGAAAATTCTTAATGTATGGTACACCAACGTCAATAAGAATCTTATCGGGTTGAGTAGCACTTGTGATTCTTAGACTTGAGATGCCACTGTGGGCACATGAGACATCTTCTACACTTAGATGGCAGTCACGTCACCGATCTATTAAGATCAGACATCCGCCTGTTCGTTGGGTGTAGATAGATCCTCAAGGTGTCCTGTGTGTATCGAGATATGATCTGTCAGTTCTGTGTATCAGAGCATAGGTAGTCCATATGATTAGCAATCAGATAAAAACCATGGGCCCGTGGTACAATTTAGAAGTTAGTTCTAAATGTTCTTTTTTGAGATTGCTAATAGAATAGTCGACTGGATAATCATGGGCCTGTGGTACAATTTAGAAGTTAGTTCTAAATGTTCTTTTTTGAGATTGCTAATAGAATAGTCGACTGGATAATCCCTATAGAGATTTGACGTTTACATATATATCTCTGGGATTTATCCGGATACATGTGACGGAGGAATTATACATTTGCCATGACCTCGACCTGTATGATTCAGCGAGTTTATCCGTGATCGTCATAATTTACGGGTGGATAAATTATGGACACGAAATTGGATTTCGTGACGGATATGCCTGAATCTAGAGAGTCTCACTAATGAAATATACTCGTAGAGCACTAGGGCAACAATTATAAATAATGTTGATTATTTATAAAGTCGTTTAAAGGTTAAATGCAAAATACATGTGAAGGGACCCGATAGTCATTTCCTTAATTTTTGTGTATTTGCATTTAATGCTGGATTAATTCAAATACACATTAATTAATTGTCAAATTGAGATATTTGACTAATATTATAAATATATATATGTATTTGATATTTATTGTCAATATTATACATATATTTAATATATTTGTATTTAATTAATTAATTAATTATTTAATTGTTAAATGTTTAATTAATAATTAAAATATAAATATCTTAAAGTTATGATATTTTATTAATGGCTTGAGTTGCAATTGTTGACTAACTTTAATTCATTAAATGGTTTGATGATTAAAGTTAACAAGTTGTAAAGCTAATTAAATGAAATAAAAGCAAAAATATCTAGATATTTTTTACTAGCAAAATTCGGCCAAGGGCTTTATTTGGCAAGTATATATTGTTTTGTTTCATTTATGGTTTACTAAACTAATACACTTTATACAAAAACTCCATTGAAGAAACAAAAGAAGCTAGAGAGAAAGATAAAGAAAAACAAGCAAAACTTGGAATTTTAGTAAGTTTCTTCAACTTACTATTAGAGAGGAAAATGTTTCTTTTGTTCTAGGTTATATGATATGATGTTTTCTTGTTATTATTTTCTTTATTCTTGGTGTTTTTGTTTGATGGAAGTTTGTTGATAAGGTTATGCATGTATAAAATTCAAAGGATGCTTCTAATGAGTTAAGCATACTTTTGAAAGTTGAGAAACTTGTTGCTAATCTAGAGTTTTTGACCCACTCTTAAATGACCTAGATTTGATCTATAGTTATTTCATTTTGTTGAGACTTGATTTGAATGGAAGAAACATGATTGAAGTATTGGATTTTGTTAATTTGGTCTAATTTGTCTAATTTGTAGAAATTGAAAAATTAGGATTTAAGACCACTTCCATATTTGGGGCTTTTCATTTATATGGTGTATTTGGATGTGTATATGATGCATATAAAATATTGGGTTGATTGAATTTTTCTTAATGTGTTTTGAACATTGGAAGTGCAAAATGTACAATTATCCCACCCTTGGAGGCGCTCGGCCTTGGCTAAGTTTTTTGGGTTTTTTGTTGCAAATTGTATTTTGACATTTGGGACATGTTAAAATAATCCTAGAAATGATTTAGAATCATTCAAATTTGTTTTGAACAATTTCGGATTAAAATAAACAAAATGTTATGTTTAAGGGCAATTCAGTAAATTCAAATAAATTTGATTTATAGTGTTTTATTTCATAATTTGATTATTGGATAATAAAATAAATAAGTTTATTTTATTAATCCAAGAAAAAGTTTTGAAATCGGAAAATTCTGATTTCCACTGTTCCGCTGCGTTACCGGATATCCGCAATAAAACCCCTACAAAATGGTATCAGAGCAAGTCTGATTCTAGGCCCCCTAATATGATTAGCCCTTTAATTCAATGTTTAATCATGTTTTCTTGACTTTATACATGCATGTTATAATCTAATTTGATTAGATTTAGGGTGTATGACACTTAGCGGAAAATCCCTAATTAATAAGGTTTAAATGTAATTATGTATTTGATGCATGTTATGTGGTCCGTCTTGTCAATACGGTTTATAAATATTTCTCCTTGACTACATCCAAGACCGTGCCTCTGCTGTGAGGGTGTAGCAGATAGAGATTTATTTATACCGGATGTATATCAGATACTAGATAAATTCAAGCGAAAGTGGAATGGAATCCCGAACGTGCCCTAGCTGTCAGGGTTACGCAAGTAACTTGAGTTTATCATTGACGAGTTTAACCTTGGTACGTCTCCTTGTGGGCCTGCCTTAGCAGCGACAACGAGAAACGACCAGGACCGGAAACCCAGGAGTCACTAGTGAGTGATTGACAAATGAGTTGTCTACCTGATGAATATACGTAGGTGAGACCGTGCCTCAGCTGTGAGTTGAAATATATTCACGGGATCCACCTTTCACTATTCGTATTTAATTTAATTATTAAATCTTTGTATTCTGTTTGGGGATTACATTATTGCATGATTTAGTGGGAGGGGCATTTTTAGATTAAAAATCCATGATCTAGTTTATGCTTATGATATTATATGAAACTGCTTAAATTTCTGCTAACCGTTTTTCATGATCTATATGATAGATTTGCGATGGCGGCACCATCCACAAATCAGTTTGCGCGTATGCTTGATGCGAACAAACTAAAAGACGCTGATAACTTCGCCGATTGGGATATAGATTTGAGGATTGTCCTCAATTCCAGAGGTTGGGATATGTTCTTGAGGGTCCACTGCCCCTTGCTGTGGCAGAGGACGCTATACCGGAGGAACGTAAAGTCTTCCAAGCTTGGAAGGATGATGATTTAAAGGTTAAATCATACATCTTAAGTTCGCTTTCACCGGGACAAGAAACAGTATTATGGCATGTGAGATGCTTATACTATGATGACACGATTAAGACAATCGTTTGAGAACCAAGAACAAGTAGTTGTTCACAAAGTCGCCATGGAACTATTCCATGCGCGTCTGGATGAGGGGCAGAGTGTCAGCCCACATGTTCTTCAGATGATCGATTTGATCGATCAATTGAGGCAACATAATCTCATCTGAATGACTTTCTCGGTAGGAGTGTCATTCTTGGTTCACTGCCAGCTTCATTTCGCCAGTTCGTGATGTACTTCAACATGCACGGACTGTCTGTACCTACCAGAGCTACATAGGATGTTGCTCACGGCAGAAGAGGACCTTAAGAAGGGAGTACCGACTCGCCCTCCTAGAACTACTTCTCTTTCGGCTTCTTCCCAAGATGGTCCAAGGGAAAGAACAAGAAAGGCAAGAAGAAGAAGAAGGCTTTTGGTCCTCAACAACAGGCGAAGATTGCAAAGCCCAAAAGGGCTTCTGAAGACAAATGCCACCACTGCGGCAAAGTTGGGCACTGGAAAAGGAACTGTCCTGATTACATTGCCCAAGTGAGAAGAGACAGAGCTTCTACATCAGGTACTTTTATTTTTCCAGTTATTGATTTATCTTTGGCTTGTGACGCCGTTACATCCAGCTGGATTTTAGGTTCTGCTTGTCCCATTCACATTTGCAATTCGTTGCAGGTGCTGAAGGAAAGTAGGAAACTGAAGCCTGAAGAGATGCAGTTGCGGTTCGGGAGTGGAGACTCTTTGGATGCAGTTGCAGTGGGAGTATGCGAGATCTCATTGCCGAATGGGACACTTTTGTTATATGACTGTCATTTTGTACCAGGATGTGTCGCTAATATTATATCACTTTTTGTATTAGATACAGAAGGCTATTGTATTAATATTAAGAATAGTTCTTTTTATTTATATGATAAAAATAATATTCAGATCCTTTGTTGTCCAAACCAGCATAGTCATTATAAATTGCAAACTTCAAAAGATATTTTAAATACTGGAGTTAATAAACGTAGTTTACCTGTAATTAATAATACTGAACTTTGGCATATGCGGCTGGGTCACATAGACATTAAACGCCTTACCCAATTGGTTAGGAATGGTTTGATATCAGATCTTACCATTGAATCCTATCCAACTTGTGAATCCTGTATTCAGGGTAAGATGACCAAAGCCCCATTTTCTGGTGTTGGACACCGCGCCACTAACTTACTGGAACTCGTACATTCTGATGTATGTGGTCCACTAAGTCAGACTGCTCACAGTAGTTATTCGTACTTCGTTACCTTTACCGATGATTTGTCACGGTACGGTTATGTGTATTTTATGCGACATAAATCAGAAACCTTTGAAAAGTTCAAAGAGTTCTGAAATGAAATAAAAAAACAAACTGGTCAATATATTAAATGCCTTCGATCTGATCGATGCGGTGAATATATGAGTGGTGAGTTTATGGATTATATGAAGGAGAATGAGATTCTCGCTCAATATACTCCTCCAGGTACTCCACAGCACAATGGAGTATCTGAGAGGATAAATCAGACTTTATTGGATATGGTCCGATCGATGTTGAGTTTCACATATTTTCCCTATCACTTATGGGGCTACTCTCTTTTAACAGCTGCACATCTTTTGAATAAGATTCTTTCAAAAGCTGTTCCTACGACTCCGTATGAGACATGGTTCGGTAGAAGACCAAATCTTAGTTACATTAAGGTTTGGGGTTGTCCTGCCTATGTCAGGGTAACTCAGCAAGATAAGTTTTCACCTCGAGGGCAAAAATTTCGGTTTGTCGGATATTTTTCGAATACGAGGGGATATCTGTTCTATGATACCGAGCATCGAAATGTGTTCGTAGCTCGCTTCGCAAAATTTCTAGAAGTATAATGTTTGTCAGAAGGTGGTAATCATAGACATGTTGAACTTGATGAAGTCCAACCTGAAAACAACGAACCAACGAAGGAACCTGAAGTTCAAGTAGATGAAGGACCTTCAACACACACACTTTGTAGGTCCGAAAGGGTATCTAGACCTCCTGAACGCTTGTATTTGATACAAGAAAAGAGTATAGATGTTCTCTTAGTTGAATAGACTGATCCTTTCACCTATAGAGAATCGATGTTGGACATCGACTCCGTGAAATGGCAAAGTGCCATGAAATCCGAGTTAGACTCAATGCATGAGAATCAAGTTTGGGACTTGGTTCCGCTTCACGAAAGAATTGTTCTTATCGGTTGTAAATGGGTTTACAAGAGGAAATGCGGGTCTGACGGTAAGGTTGAAACTTTCAAGGCCCGACTGGTAGCAAAAGGTTACACGTAGCGACCTGGCGTCGACTACGATGAAACTTTTTCGCCAGTAGCAATGCTTAAGTCTATTCGAATTTTGCTTTCTATAGCTGCGTATCATGACTACGAGATTTGGCAAATGGATGTCAAAATGAATTTTCTGAATGGATTTCTTGATGAAGAAATCTATATGGAACAGCCAGAAGGTTTTTCAACAAACGAAAACTCGGGTATGGTATGTAAGCTTAAGAAGTCCATTTATGGACTTAAACAAGCTTCACGAAGTTGGAATCTTCGATTCGATGAGATTATTAGATCGTCTGGTTTTCTCAAGAATTCGGAAGAATCCTGTGTGTATCAGAAGGCCAGTGGGAGCATGGTCGTATTTTTAGTCCTATATGTTGATGACATCCTAATCATTGGGAATGATTTAGGAATGTTACAAAGCGTCAAAGCGTACCTCTGTAAGAATTTCTCCATGAAGGACCTGGGAGAAGCTTCCTATGTTTTAGGGATAAAACTCTATAGAGATAGACAAAGGAGGCTGATTGGGTTATCCCAATCAACGTACATAGATAAGATCTTGGAACGGTATAATTTTGGTAACTGTAAGAAAGCAAACATACCATTCAGACATGGGATTCATCTTTCTAAGAAGATGAGTCCACAAACAGAAGATGAGAAGGTTAGAATGTCTAATCAACCTTATGTTTCATGTTTGGGTAGCATAATGTATGCCATGTTATGTACAAGGCCTGATATCAGTTTCGCTGTTAGCGTAACTAGCATATCAATCCAATCCAGGTAATGACCATTGGATGGCCATTAAACATATCCTCAAGTATCTTAAAGGTATTAAGGATAAGTTAGTAATTTATGGAGGAAACGAACTGCAAGTTAACGGGTATACGGATTCCGATTTCCAATCGGATCCCGATGATAGAAAGTCTACATCTGGATTCGTATTTACCCTTAACGGAGGTGCAGTCTGTTGGAAGAGTTCCAAACAGGGATCAACAGCAGATTCCACCACTGAGGCAGAATATATTGCAGCTTCTGAAGTTGAAAAAAGAGGCTGTGTGGATAAAGAACTTTGTCACAGAATTGGGAGTTGTCCCAAGTATCGAGAATGCGATTCCGTTATACTGTGATAATACTGGAGCCATTGCGCAAGCAAAGGAACCGAGGGTGCATCAGAAGTCGAAGCATGTGGAACGCAAGTACCACATCATTCAAGAGATTGTGTCGCGATGGGATATTGTCGTGTGCAAGGTACCGAGTGAAGATAATGTAGCAGATCCGCTGACGAAGGCCATACCTCCGAAGTTGTTTGATAAACACGTGGAGTCGATGGGCATTAGATACAATCGTTATTGGCACTAGAGCAAGTGGGAGTTTTTATTGGGGTTGGTGCTCAGAGCGCCAATTCCCGGTTGTATTTCTTTATGAATACTTCTGTAAAACGTTATTATTTTGAATAATATATGCAGTTTCTATAATATAATCTATCTTTTAAATATGGTAAAGATGTAATGACCTTAAAATGACTAGTCATGGTGCTGTTGCAAAAGCGTCGCAACTGACATTGAGTAGTATCATGACGTTGTCATTCTCAGACAGTTCGTGGTCAAGGTTTACACTACTTGGTCAGTAAAGTAAACTCGTTGAGACCGGTACATGTCGTATACTGGAATATATGATTCCAATGGTTTCTCAAAGAACCATAAGTCTTGGAGACTAGTATAGACGTGTAGGTGTTTATAGTGGATAAACACCGAACGACTCACCGAAAATTCTTAATGGATGGTGCACCAACATTAATAAGAATCTTATCGGGTTGAGTAGCACTTGTGATTCTTAGACTTGAGATGCCACTGTGGGCACATGAGACATCTTCTACACTTAGATGTCAGTCACGTCACCGATCTATTAAGATCAGACCTCCGCCTGTTCGTTGGGTGTAGATAGATCATCAGGGTGTCCTGTGTGTATCGAGATAGGATCTGTCAGTTCTGTGTATCAGAGCATAGGTAGTCCATATGATTAGCAATCAGATAAAAACAATGGGCCCATGGTACAATTTAGAAGTTAGTTCTAAATGTTCTTTTTTTTTTTAGATTGCTAATAGAATAATCGACTGGATAATCCCTATAGAGATTTGACATTTACATCTATATCTCTGGGATTTATCCGGATACCTGTGACGGAGGAATTATACATTTGTCATGACCTCGACCTGTATGATTCAGCGAGTTTATCTGTGATCGTCATAATTTACGGGTGGATAAATTATGGACACGAAATTGGATTTCGTGACAGATATGTCTGAATATAGAGAGTCTCACTAATGAAATATACTCGTAGAGCACTAGGGCAACAATTATAAATAATTTTGATTATTTATAAAGTCGTTTAAAGGTTAAACGCAAAATACATGTGAAGGGACCCGATAGTCATTTCCTTAATTTTTGTGTATTTGCATTTAATGCTTGATTAATTTAAATACACATTAATCAATTGTCAAATTGAGATATTTGACTAATATTATAAATATATATATGTATTTGATATTTATTGTAAATATAATACATATAATTAATATATTTGTATTTAATTAATTAATTATTTATTTAATTGTTAAATGTTTAATTAATAATTAAAATATAAATATCTTAAAGTTATGATATTTTATTAATGACTTGAGTTGAAATTGTTGTCTAACTTTAATTCATTAAATGGTTTGATGATTAAAGTTAACAAGTTGTAAAGCTAATTAAATGAAATAAAAGTAAAAATATCTAGATATTTTTTACTAGCAAAATTCGGCCAAGGGCTTTATTTGGCAAGTATATATTGTTTTGTTTCATTTAGGGTTTACTAACCTAATACACTTTATACAAAAACTCCATTGAAGAAACAAAAGAAGTTAGAGAGAAAGATAAAGAAAAACAAGCAAAACTTGGAATTTTAGTAAGTTTCTTCAACTTACTATTAGAGAGGAAAATATTTCTTTTGTTCTAGGCTATATGCTATGATGTTTTCTTGTTATTCTTTTCTTTATTCTTGGTTTTTTTTGTTTGATGGAAGTTTGTTGATAAGGTTATGCATGTATAAAATTCAAAAGATGCTTCTAATGAGTTAATAAGCATACTTTTGAAAGTTTGAGAAACTTGTTGCTAATCTAGAGTTGTTGACCCACTCTTAAATGACCTAGATTTGATCTATAGTTATTTCATTGTGTTGAGACTTGATTTGAATGGAAGAAAGATGATTGAAGTATTGGATTTTGTTAATTTGGTCTAATTTGTCCAATTTGTAGAAATTGAAAAATTAGGATTTAAGACCACTTCCATATTTGGGCCTTTTCATTTATATGATGTATTTGGATGTGTATATGATGCATGTAAAATATTGGGTTGATTGGATTTTGTCTTAATGTGTTTTGAACATTGGAAATGCAAAATGCACAATTATCCCACCCTTGGAGGCTCTCGGCCTTGGCTAAGTTTTTTGGGTTTTTTGTTGCAAATTGTATTTTGACATTTGAGACATGTTAAACTAATCCTATAAATGATTTAGAATCATTCAAAAATTGTTTTGAACAATTTCGGATTAAAATAAACAAAATGTTATGTTTAAGGGCAATTCGGTAAATTCACATAAAGTTGATTTATAGTGTTTTATTTCATAATTTGATTATTGGATAATAAAATAAATAAGTTTATTTTATTAATCCGAGAAAAAATTTTGAAATCGGAAAATTCTGATTTTCCACTGTTCCGCTGCATTACCGGATATCCGCAATAAAACCCCTACAAATAAACCATATAATTTCTCGCAATATTAGCAAGAAAGCAGTGAAAGATGGCTCACCCTGCTTTCAAGAGTGTGTCCCAACCAGGAAATATTTCTCCATTGCTTGTACATAAACATGAAATAGTCATAATACAACTTGTTAACTGCTTTAAAGTCAGTTAAGTTTAATTCACTATAACATAATTAGAAGCAACTTGTTAGGTCTCTCAACAATCTCATAATACCCAACACAAAACCCAGCCAACAGAAATACCACAGCCAACACAAATACCCAATACAAAATCGTCTCTCAACAATCTCATAACACCCAACACAAAACCCAGCTTCTGAAAGAATAAAACCATTACACAAAACCCAGCTTTAAAGTCAGTGGAATCCAATATATACCTAAAATATTAAAAAAAGTAAAAAGGAAAATGAACTACATTATTAGACAAGGAAAGAAAGAAAGAGCTTATTAGAGTAATTTTGAGAGCAAGGTAGGCAGTAGCAAGATGAAGTTCTTGTTCCAGTGTCCATGTTTTTCATGTTTCTGTTTTGTGAAGCCGAAAGCAGGCAAGCCAAAGATCAAAGATGGGAAGAAAACAATAAATCTTTGCTAATGCCCTTTTGCCGATGTTACATTACATACAATATGATTTATATTAACTTCTCATCTGCAGTTCAAGTTTGAATGTCGCTATTTAGAGACAAAATTTTAATTCCGTCTCAATATATATAGACGGATTAAAAAATCTATCGCTTTTCAGTCATTTTTTTTACCTCGATTTTATTACCGCCACTATTAGTTACGGAATTTTGTCCCGTCGTTAAATTTCGTAGCTAATATTGTAATCTATTTCAATTCTGTCGCTAATTCTGTATTTTCTTGTAGTGATAGCATGTTGTTGCATAAATGTTCGAGGGGATTGGCTTCATTGCATAAGGTTTATAACTTGGTAGTTCAAATCCTAAATTCGAATCTATGGGTACATTTCTTGTAAGAGTCTGGGACAGCCGGAGATTTTACTTGTACCGTTATTGTTGGGATATATGATATAGAGCTTCATGTAATATAAACAGATTTATATATTATGAAATAAAAGATGCATTATTCAATTATCAAATATTTGACTTAAATCACATATTGTAAATTATCTTGTTTACCCTTGATTACTCACGTGCCTTCAGACTTAGTGTATGAGTATCATACACAAGAGGATTTAAGTCTGAAATTAGTAATCTAAAATATTCCATAGAGAGCAACAAAACGGGTAATTTATTTGTGGTTTATCTATAGCTGCGGTCCATTCTATAATTGTATGAGGACCTCAATTCGGGATTGTCCATGTGGTGACATGAGAATATAGGCATCTTATATGATGTGATCATATAGGACTAGACCCAAGTAGAAATGAGTTTCTTATAATATTTGTTAAATAAAGAAATTCATTTCAATATACTAAATGATCACATATGGATTGATCTAAATCCTTAGTGTACTGCGAACTCCTACATGACAAGCTATGTCATTTGATTTACAAAGGTGAGGTCAGTGTAGCAATCCCGACCAGTAGCTACGTACTTTGAAGACATGTTTTGGTGTGTACCTGGGGACGTTTTACACAGATATGGAGTTCACTCCTTCTTGCGAGAAGTAGAAAAATATATTTCTTAAGAGTTGATTCAATACTTGAACGATTAGAGTGCTCAAGTCTTTCTATTCCGAATAGAAAGATTAAAATTCATAACATTTATGAATAAATCGTTCATTAAAGGATCAATGGTTCTTAAGGTAAAAATGATTAGAGAGGTATAACAGACATTATGACCCAGCTCTAATTATGAGATACTTGTAAAAGGTCAATCGGTATGTAATGACTATATCGATACACACCGACATAGTTCGACTTATATTATCTATCTACGGCAACGAGAGTGCAGCCGATGAGCGGAAAATATATCAATATTTACCGCCCCTTTAACTTAATATTTTGTTTAGTTTCTCGGGTTTGATGAACGTTTTGATGTGTTTTAGTTTATTTTGCAAATAAAATAATATCGGGACTCAATGAAATCATTTAGGATGAAATATGGGTCAAATAAGGGCAATTATTGGACTTGATATTTTAATTTTGGAGATTGAAAACTTGAAAGGGCGTTTTTGACAAAGTGCAGTTTTGGAAATTCCAATTTTGCACATCTGTCGTATTTTGGGCATAACTTCTTACTCCGATATCGGATTGAGCTGATTCAAGTGCCAGATTAAAGAAGACTCAAATATCTACAATTTTTAAAGACACAATATTTTCGAATTCAGAAGAATTCATTACCGAAATTGATGAACCATCCAGAAGTGTGTTGTGTGTAATTATTAAAGTCATTTTCAATCATTTTCAAAGCAAAAAAATAAATTAATAAATAAATAATAAAATTATCAAATCATCACCAAACATGATAAGCAATTAGTGGAGCAATTAATAATGGATTTGGTGGAGTAATTAGTGGATAAATTAATAATGGATTTGGTGGAGAATTTGATGGATGATTTGATGGAGGCAAAATTTTGCCTATAAATACCAAGCCATTTTATTTTGTAAAATTCATACTTTCTTCTTTGAAATTCCTAAAGAATAAATAAGAAGATTGTATCTTGTTTGTTTATTTACAGCTTTCAGTAATTAATTTCCGCTTTCGCACTTTCTTTTCTTTATTTTTCAGTTTTTACTTTCCGCAATTTACTTTTATGCACAATCCTTTCCTTTCTTTACTTTTGCAGTTTTTATTTTTCAAGCAATGAGGAGGTAATTCCCCTTTGCTGGGGTGAAAGGTAAAGCTTTTATTATTGCTATTTAGATTAATCTCCCTTAAATATAAAATATAAACTATTTAAAACCTGACTTAATGAGGATACCGCTATATTGGCCGGTTGGTAATTAATTATAAATTGATTTTAACCTGACTAAGTATGGATACCACCTGGTTGGTCGGTTGGTAATTAATTATTAATTTGACTTAATCAGGATACCGCCTATATGGCTGGTTGGTAATTATCACGCAAAGTTAATATATTATATTAAGGGAGATATCTAAAATAGTAGTAATAAAAGTTGATCCTCTAACCCCATCATTTTCTTTTATTGTACTTTTACTTTATTTAATTTCAGTAATTTACTTTTCAGCAATTTACTCTTCAGCAATTTACTTTCAGTAATTTACTTTTATTTTTTTACTTTTTACTTTTTACTTTTACTTTATACTTTTTTTTACTTTTCAGCAATTTACTTTTCAGTATATTACTTTATGTCTTTTATTTTATTTAAATTTTTACTACCCGTAAATATGTGTCGTAACTAAGCCAGTTATCTGGGGTTGTGATGAAATCCAATATCACCGGTTTATAAGGGGTTAGATTATAGCTTGGGGGTAATATAAAGGTTTATTTATTGAGTCTTAATCTTAATGTTTTTTATTAACTGGCCATTAATAAAATTGATTAGGTAAACTTAAAATGAACTTGGAAAAGAGATTTTAGGTTAAAGACCTTAGACTCAATAGCCCACGATCTTCCTTGAGGATAGATAACCTTTAATAGATTTCCTTACAGGATATGAATATACCTGTCGGGCGGGGGTAGCCATAATTGGAACTTAAACTTAATGAATCTAGGTAATTTGGTTGACATAGACATATGGTTCAATTGAGTTATACTGGGTATTTGTAATCGACCATCGGAAGAGGCTTTTACATAATTTAGTGTTCCAGGTTAATAAATTAATATATTACCCAACTATAAGATAACCACTTCATCTTTAAATAATATTGGAAAGATTCACAACCCTGGATAGTTTTTAATATTGAATTTTCTTAAACCTACTTTCAAGCAATTTTATTTTCTTGTTTTTTAAATTCAAAATCTTCACCTTTTCAAATCAATTAAACAACCTGTTAGATACTAGTAATCATTTGACCTCATAAAATTAATAGATTAGATATTAAGTCCCGTGGGATCGATACTTTTTATACTACTTGAACGATACGTGCGCTTGCGTTATACACGTGTGTTTGCACCGGTCAGCAGCTTCGGATTTTTAATAGACTAATCCGAAGTTAATAATTCAGAATATTTAATTAAGAGTTTAATTAATATTTCGGGATTATTAGAGCTCAGAACTGTAGGTCCATTTGGTCCCATGCTAGCTCGGAATACTGTAGCAAACTAAATATATTTGGATAGTCCAATTATATACTCACATATATATGTTATTATTAATATGATTAATAATAATTTTTGTCACACTTGAGACTATATATACTGATTTTAAATATATGGTTTTCATAATAAATGATTATATGATAATTATTTATTATAAGTTATTTTATTGAATTATATTGTATAATCTAATAAAGATTTTATATTATGAATTTCCAAAAATGTATTTTGGAAACTCTTGATTTGGAATGGTAGTTACTCCTTTTTATTTTGTCAACCAAATAATGTCATTATGATGACAATTAAGCAAAAAAAATTGATGGTTACAAAATAAGTAGGGGCTATAGTTTGTTTTATTTTGTAAAATTAAACCATAAGTATAAAATAATAAGTGTGTTATCTTTTTACCCTAATTCATAATTTCCAAACTCTAGCCACCATAGTTCATATTTTTTCTTTCAAGTGTTGAAAGAAAAAGAAAAAGAACAAAAAGAAAAATAAAAAACTCTGGTGTGAAAAATCTTAATCTCTAAAGTGTTTGGAGATTGTTCTTGTTAGTCAAGCCCACTCTTATCTTTGTTGGTTGTGAGACATAACACGGAAGACCATTCGGGATTGGAACCAAAAACAAATCATCATCTTCTTTCTTGTGTTCTTACTAGGCAGTGAGCAGAAAAATCTGCTCACTGCCGCATCTTGTTACTAGTTTTTGGGCCCGATTTGTTTCGTGTTTTGTCCAGAAAATTTTGGAAATACAAATGAGTTTTTTCTAGGGTGTTGTAGGGCTGTTTTGGTGAGAAAAATTAGACCTGAAATACTGCTACATCACACGTTAATTAGGGGTTATTTTGGGTGTGCTGTGCGCACAATTTTGGGTGTAAAACGGATCAGATATGAGCTGCTATTCGGGGGCTAAAATATTGTTAAAAACAAAAGCAAGACTGATGATCAGAGGCTGGTCAGATTCGACCATCAAAGGGAAAGAGCAGAAAAAAATTTCATGGCCAATCTTGGTGCCTAAGTCGCTTCCTCTGCGCTAGTAAATCTGTTCCTAAACCGGATTAGGTGATTTGGCGGTGAAATTTCCAAAAAAAAAAAATATTGTTGCATAAATGGATTTTTTTTAATCCCTTAATTGCATTGTAACTAGACTGGGAAAAATCCTACGAATATGTATTCTCATTCTAATAAAGATAAAAATTTATGTGTGAAAGAAGGCCAATATATATATATATATGAAAAACCGAATACAAATATTGACATTTCGGATTGCTATCTTAATAAGACAATACATTATTATTTTCAAGAAGTGTGATTTAGTGGTAAAAAGATTAAGATTTGATTATCCAAGTCCTTACTTCGAGTTCTTGAGTGTATTTCTTCTAAGATCCTGGACAGTTGATGACTTTACCTGCTCCAATTAAATTCAGATTCGATAATTTAGTAGCAGGATTTTTAAAGAAAAAAAAAAAAAGAACTATAGGGGCTGCTATGAGGCCAAAGCTAATCTCACGGCGTAGATTGAGGGCAAAAGACAACCGTTTGATCTAATAAGTTGTTGGAAATGATGAGATTGTGGGACCCAATTGAGTATAAAAAAAGAAATAAAGAAAAGAAAACGTGTGAGAAAAAGAAAGGGCGAGCATCGAAGTGAGTGGGGACAAGGGGGCGTGTATCGTGGTTAGCTTTGGTTTCACGTAAAAGGAGGTGATTAAGTTATAATAATAAGTAAAATTTAAATTGATCATGTGGGGTTTGGATTTTGCTTGACAAAATCTTTTTAAGTGTCGCTAAACTCTTGTCTCTTTTGTTTATGGAAACATATATATATTAAGACTCGCAAATTAGATGCTAGCAAAATGACAAGAGAATCAAATTAGCTAGTAGCTATTCATATTTTGCTTGTGAATTTTGGAAGTGATTTTGATATATACCATTGTATATGAAGTGGCATTGTGTTTGATTTACAATGTGAAAGAAGCTTTTTGCTAATGATATTTTTACTGATTATATTCGAAAATAATAATATACTGATATAATTTATACATACACATATGTTTATGTGGTTAGACAACCATCACGGAATCATTACAAAATCACTTTAATTTTGTGGTAATTGTCGTTTCGGCAAATACTTTTGATAAAAGAGCATGAGGAAATTGAATTTGAACTAAGAAAAGAGAGAGAGAGGCCGAAGTATTGAGGCATGCAAAAGGTAATAAGCTGGGCTTACTTGTACGCCAGTAACCACACGTGCAAAAGAGAAGTACAAAAACAGCATTCTCATCTCCATCTTTCTTCCCTTTTTGTGTATAAATACTTTCATTTTCCTAGAAAAGAAAAGAAAATAAGAAGAATTACTACCGACTCTAGGATCCATAAATAATTATGAATCGTTTATAACCCCATTTTACACCTTATAACTTTAATCTAAGTGTTTGTGAGTGTTACATAAGTCATATTTTTAACCTATGACGCTTTTGCTTTATATGACCTAGCACTTTTGATTATAGCACTTATTTGAAAAAAAAAACCATTAATGTTTAGTTGTCGATTTTTTAAAGCACTTTTGAAGTGCTATTAATAAATATTGAATTTTTGAAAATATAATTCAAAAATTCTCTATTTTAATAAATTACGATTCGAAATAAACTCTTAATTGATGATCGGGTTCTCACATAACTCTTATTGCATTTACCAAATATAGAAGCATATTTGATAAACTAACATTAAGTTTTGGTACTAGAAGAAGATCTTAATACAAATGAATCCCATGTATTAATTAGACGGGATTTAAGTTTCCCAAAGTTTTGAATCATTCAAAATTTAATTCAAACAGACAATTAATTCAATGAGCTAGCAATATCTAGGTTTTTTGGTCATCCTCTTATCTTTTTAAAACTAAAAAAAAAAATTGGGTTGTAATGTTAGCTTATTTATTGTTTTTAAATACCATTGATGTAATTGAGCTCCAAAAGCCCAAAGGTTGGTGGTATAAAATTTAAAATTTGGTTGTTAAGTCTTAGGTTCAAATTCAATGGTGTACTTCTTATAAGAGTTTGAGACAGCTCTATTTAAGCCAGGATCAAGTGGTTTGATGTCAAGATTTCAAATATTTAAAAAAAAAAAAAAGTAATGGAACTCTTTTATCTTAATTATATAATTAAAGAACTTATATAGTAATTAATTGAGTTAGTGAAAGTTAGACCCTACATAATCACTAATTAATTTATTTTATTGGGCTAGATTCTAGAGATAACCTTATCCTTTGTCAATTGTCATATAACAAATTGTTGCCTTGCCCCCACGGCCAAAATATGAGAGGTTAGAAGAAATGAAATAGAAAAAGAAATTAAAAAAAAAAAAGATTAGAAAGATAAGCGAATATCTTAAAGATGATTCTTTCACTTGATCATCACTTACACAATTCCACAGCACACGAGCGATATAATAGTTTACAAATTCATGTTAGACTATACTTTTGGGTTCCGAATTCGCCTAAACTATTTTCCTTTGATTCACGTTTTAATTTTTATATATTTTTTTAGAAACGTTAGAAATTCCGTCGACAAACAACACGACTCGAATTTAAGCGAAATATGTAAAGAAATAATTTAAAAAACTCTACTGTTCATTTCAAAAAAAAAAGAAACGACAGAATAAGGACCGAGGGCTAACCATGGGTAGCTCAAGTCCCCGCACATGCCGCATTCCGCCTCCTTTGTCCGTAATTTTGGGCCATTTTCTCAATTCTATGTGATAGTTAGGCACACTGAATTTGTGGAAACGGGTTAATTTCGTTTAATTCCTTTTTTATATTTACTTAATTTTGTAACTATTAAATTATTTTTTTACATGGTAAAAAAACTCTCTTGGTAAAAGTATATCCTGTACTTAAAAATACTCTATTTAAAAACATTGTACCAATTGAAAGCAGAAGCAAAAAAAAAAAAAAAAAAAAAAAAAAAAGTTGTACCAATTGGGAAGCAGAAAGCATTTTTCACGCTGTAAGAAACTCACGTGTAGCCACCAATCCCGTTAACCGGTCAAAATCAGGTATGAAAGCGTCGACCCACACACACCGTCAGACCGCCAACAATATCATGGCGTATTCAAACTGGTTACCGGTTCTATTTATGTCCGTACAACATGTTGACCTACAATTACCAGTCAAAATAAAAATTTATTGCCACTGAGCCAACTATTTTGTCGCCAAGTCTGTTTTCTTCTATATCTCTCTCCCTCCCAAGAGTCAAGACTCATCTACCTTAATATATTATAAAATCATATCAAAGTTCAAACCCTATACCTTGCTTCCCACTTCAAAAGCCCACATAAAATCTCTCTTTCCATTTTTTTCTCTTGTTTTAATGAAGATTTTGAGGATTTAAGTTAGTTTAGATATGCTACTTAATTAGCTTTTTGAACCAATTATCAAAACATTTCAAGTATTTTTAATTTTGTGGAAGTATTTTTGATAGGATTTTAAGCCGTCCTAAATAGACGATTAATAGAAGAATATTACCCTATGGCATCATCATCATCGTTATCATTATTTGCTGATAATTTATCCACTGGTTCTCAGTTTCAAGGAATATCTGACATTTATGAGGGAGAGAGGTATATGGAGTTACTGGGTATACAAGACTTTGGTTCTTCGTCTATGATGTTTGATATGGTTTCAGTACAGGCACCGTGTATTGTGGCATCCTCAACATCTCCTCCAAATCCAACTACTCTCAAAGTTACAAAAATTGAATCTTGTGAGTTGTTGAATCACCCAGCGACACCTAACTCGTCGTCGATTTCTACTGCATCGAGTGACCCTGTGAATGATGAACAGGTTAAAGTTGAAGAACATGAAGAAAATAATCAACAAAAGACCAACAAACTGTGAGTTTTAATGTTTACGTTTTATTTTTTCTTATTTCATTTTGTTGGTTATTTGATTTTTTTATTTTTATTTTTATTTATTTATTTTTGTTTTTTTACAAAGAAGCACATGCATCGGCTGAGTAAAAAAAAAAGTGTGATTTGAAGTTAAGGATTTTGGTGACGTATAATATAGTTGTTTATAATATTGAGGAATTTCTGATTTGTTAAAATTTAATTAGATATAAATTTTTATTTAATAATGATCAAATATAATTTATAAAAAAACACAATTGAGTATGGAATATAAATATAATATAATATAATATTGAGATATGGTGAAATGTTTAATTAAACTCCTCCTAGTGATTGTGATTAAAGTCTGGACATGCATGGAGAGGGTTGTTTTGTAGTCTAATGACAAGAATTGTTTAGGTTGAAACCAAAGAAGACAAAACAGAAACGACAGAGAGAGGCGAGATTCGCGTTCATGACAAAGAGCGAGGTTGATCATCTGGAAGATGGTTACAGATGGAGAAAGTACGGTCAAAAAGCTGTTAAGGACCGCCCCTTTCCTAGGTATTTTACTTTACTATTGAAAATTAGTTATTCAAATTTAGGCACCTTGGCTTATAATAACGTTGATGGGGGTTCAAAATTCAATTACAATTTCAGGAGTTATTATCGTTGCACTAATGCTTCATGTAATGTAAAGAAAAGAGTGGAGAGATCTTTTACTGATCGAAGCATTGTAGTGACAACCTACGAGGGTCAACACAATCACCCAAGTCCACTTATTCCACGGCCAAGTCTTGCCGGATCAGTTCCGCCTGGAAACGGTGTCGTTGGTTTGCCAATGCAATGGGAATTATCTCATTATCATCAACAACAGCCCATTGTTAATTCCTTTTTGCCTATGAATTTTGAGGGTAACATCATCAATGGTCCAACAAATGCTGCTGCTTTTCTTCATGAAAGGCGCCGTTTCTGCAACCCTGCTGCAGGGACTGGGTTTATTAAAGATCATGGACTTCTTCAGGACATTGTTCCTTCACATATGCTAAGGGAGGAGGAGTAGCTGAGAGTATTATTACACTTACTGCTATGTTTTTTTTTGTTTTTTTACACTGACTTTTGTAAAAGTTGTAGATGGAAGTCCCATAACTGGTCTGGTATAGTGGTATGTAATCAAATCTTTTGATAACTAAACATCATATTTCACTTTTAGATTTGAATTCAATACTGAAATGTGTTAAACCCTTAATTAACTATAAGATTTTGTATAACATTATCGTAAATGGATCCTACTTATCTCTTAAGGTTCAAGATTTTTAAGGGCTAGGGTTTGTCTGGAGAGAACAACTTATGTAACCTTTCGAGCAATTTGTTTTCCCTTGTATGGGAAACCGCCAAAACAAAAATTTTCTTTAAAAAAAAGGGGAACCAATTGTGAGAATTTGGTGAGGTGAAATTAATGCGCTGTCTCTCAGATCTGTTTATAGAGAGATGCGAAATGGAAGAATAAAATAACCTACTACACTGACCCACTTATGGCCTGGTGAGTTATTATTACCTGCTTTATCTCTTGCCTATGGAAAACTGAGAACCATAATTGAAAAAGGTAGGAATATCAAATATGGATCACGAAAAAGCAGCCATGAAAATGAATATATCTGTGGCTTTTTAAGTAACTCTTTAATTTAACACACCATATGGCACTTGAAAGTAACTGTTAATTTGCTGGGTAAGTGGGAATGCTTAGTGTTCACTCACAATAGAACAAAGGGATTCCTCATCTCAGCAATGAGTTGGTAATCGTCCATTCACATATTTAAGAAGTACTTCTTATAGTCATCAGCATTTACAGTTTGACAGTAATTGAACCAAACAAAAGTCTTTTGCTACTAAGTGAATTGGATTATTTGAATCTTTTGACGTTATTGTATTCTATCCTTCTAAAATGAATCATATTAACTAATGGTTGTAACTTTCGGGGAAGGAATAGGGTACTGTGGTCATTAGATTTGAAGCGGCATTTTCCCAAGTTCCAAATTTCAACAGAGATAATACAAAAGGCTTAAAAAGCTTTAACCAACAGGCCAGTGCTTCAGGAAAATTGAATGTTTTCTTGTCGAGTTCACACCCATCAATCACAGGGAGCTTTAAGAAAACATCATTTGGAAAGCATTCTATGTGTTTGTGAAAGAAAATTACTTTGTTTAATTACTTTGTTTAATTATATAATTAACAACATCAGCAATAAGAAGATCATCAATGCTCCCATTTTGCAACAAGTGACATCATAATCTCTCGATAACCTTAATTTGTAAAGACCTTGAAAACCTGCACGAGCAAACATAAAAGAAAATAAAACATCAACAGATGTAAAATTCATTTGTCCCCATCTGAAGACTTACAGGAAATACAATATGATAAGACGGAAGTAAAATCACCCATGGCCACAAACAAAAAACAGAAAGCAATGAGCCCTAGGACTGGCAAAAGTCATAGCACCAGATGCTTAGACGACCTAGGAATTACAAATTGGCTTACCATAATACTTCAACCTTGTTCAATGAGAGAAAAGTAGACGTTACAGAAACTTCCCCAGATTAAACCACACAAAGGATAATAATTACAATTAAGAATTCAAAAATCACACTAAGGCCATGTGACCCCAACATTTTAGGATAAAAATCTAGTCCTCTTTTGTAAATCACAAAAAAACTTACCACCTGTTAAATATAAGTTGCTGGATGAACTACAGGACTACTTTTAGTCAGAACTTGCAGAGGATCCAGATCCTGAAAAATCACAGCAATAACAAAATGAAGCCATCAATACAATCCACCGAGTTAATCAAAGTAGAATAGTAGAATTTTTCAGTTTTAAAAGATAAAATTTATAAGTCCCAAACGGAGATGATATAATAATTGATTGGTCATCACTCATTTATTGCGATTTTCACATGTTACGCAAGCGCACGTATCGCTGAAGTAGTAAAAAGTTATCAATCTCACGAGGACTTATCACTTACGTTACTAATTATTGAAATTAACTACCTACGAGTATCTAATTGAAATTGAAAGATGATTGTTGGTTGAGTTTGACTAAAATTAAAGCAATTAAATAAACTACGATAAATTCCAAAGGACAATCAATGAAGAGAAAACATTCAGGGTTGTGAATCCGCCCAATATTATTCTAAAGATGAATTGATTCTCTTATACTCGTGTAATATATTGGCTCATTAACCTAGCACACTAAAACATCGTCAAACCTCTTTCTATGGTCATGTGCAAATATTCAAAGTAACTTGATTGACTATATTTCTATGTTAACTAAGAAACCACAAATTCATTAAGAGCAAGTTCCAATTATGGATACACCCGCCCTACAGATATATTTCTATCATGGAGGGAAATCTATAAAAATAGATCGTGTGCTATTGAATCTAAGGCTAAACCTAAAATCCTTTCGTCAAGTTCATCTAAGTTTACCACATGGTGATCAAGCAACAAGAAGTATTAAGATCAAGATTCAATAAACAAGACAAAATATCACACAAGATATAAGAAAACTCAATCTTATAAACTCAAAATACAGGGTTTCATCACAACCCCAGATTATAGATCTAGTTATTATACATGCTCATAAACTCTAAATAGATATTCAATAATAAACAAAACATTAAAGAGTTAAAAGGAAGAAGAAACTCTGTCGTGATCGTCAATCCTTCGCTCCTTGCTGTTGAGTTTATGAGTTGTGATCCTTTGATGTGCGTTGTTTTCTCTCCAAAATCACCATGGAGGCTCTGAAATTAGGGTATGAGGCTCCCCTTCCGTCTTGGGATGAGTTGTGGATTATATAGGAAGACATAAGGGTGGTTTTTTCTTAAGGACGATTCTAATTATGCTCCCAGCGTCGCAACGTAGATGAATTTGCTTTGTGACGGTCAACTTTCTTTTCATCAAAGCGTCGCGATGCGCCCTGGTGGGGCTTTCACAACTCTCTGGACGTTATTTCAACTAGCGCACGTCACGACGTGCGATCCAGTGACAACACCTACAAACGTCATTTAACATTAAACCCCTAGGCGACACTAGTGGACAAATTATAGTCTTGTGAGGGCTTACAGCGACGACACTTACAAATGTCATTTAACATGCACATGCATTAACATAAAGATGAAACAGTCCTGGTAGTTATACATAACATTGTCCTCAAAGAGTTCTCAGTAATAAAACCAAAGAACTTTCAAAGTATCCAACACAGCTTAAATCCAAATTCTTGAATAAATTATCTAAGTTAGACTCTCAGTGTGTGTGTGTGTAAATGTTTGGTCATAGCTCGAATCCTAAGAAAACCAACTCAGTGATTTTGTCTCAAAAATTATGATCTGATAGGTCAAACCAACCTAAATATCTCAAAAATATTTTGTATTTGCCAATTAAGCTTGATATGGTATGTCTTCTCCTCATGGTGGTCCTAACACTCGCCCACTGGTAGCTTCACGCTTATCGGTTATAGGTGGTATACTTCTTTTTTTTTCAATTTTTTCTTTTTATCTCTTTTAATTCATCTTTTTTAAGCATACCATATATCATAAATAATTGCAAACAAAGACAGATATCTAAACAAATGGTCATTCATCGTCAAACAAATTTCTCATCTAATCACTTTGCCAACTACCTCAGTTCTTACTACTAGAAACCTACTTTTAAGTGCATACAAGTCTAAATTAGATCAGCTGCTCAAGGCATCAGATAAAAATGAAGTGAACACTTATTATTTCTAAGATTTCATACAAAAGCAAAAACTCTCATCATTCGGACTATGCTTTAATACCACATGACTTAATTTTTTGTTTATACCCCATTTTCTTTTATAGCAGAAACTAACTAACACAACACATGCGCACATGCACCCACCCCAAACTTAAAATTTACATTGTCCTCAATGTAGAATAAGCGA